>JAUYWI010138083.1:0-20107 GCA_034780595.1 Parotoplana pacifica | reverse complement strand
ATATAACTTAACCTGATAGAACTATCTGAACTATTATTAATATTGGTAAGATGAGAAATAAATTCAATATTGGAATTCAAATAACCATTGATATTGAGAAAATTTAATATTTGGATTAAACTCTTTAAATAACCAGGCACCTCTGGATTGAGAGTCCAGTGACCAGCGCTCTGTACTAAAGAATGAGTGCTTAGAAGCATTCTTATACCCACAGCAAACTGTTGGAAATAGTTTTGCTATATTTGTTTTGGTACGGGAAGCACAACTTCTTATAAATGACACGTTTTATTTTCGTAAGAAGCTTAATACGCAGGCTAAAGTGCGTTTTCAGCCTATTGCGCACGACATATACATATAAAGCAAATTAAGTGTGAGTTTCGATGAGAGGAATGAATTGTCCCAATATTTCCCAAAGTTTCATTTTCCTAAACAAATCGCGAATCTACCAACAATACTTGTCTTCAACAACAATCATAGGGTGTCATTGGTGCATCAATTGGGGTGTTTATTGGCTGAACAATATACTTTGAAAGCTCATAGCTAGTCAACCAAAATATTAACGAGGTTTGTAAGGAAGGGCCTAGGCACTCGTACAACATAGTGACGTCCAAATCATCCAATTTGTAGGACAAGCCCTTCATAGGGGGGCAGTACAGATTAGGATGAATTATGCCTGGCTGATGAGACCCAACAAGGCCCAAACAGCTGTCCTGGGCTATCATTGGCGAGTGGTATGAATAAGTAGTATATTTTTATCAAAGTATTTCTGTTTTTTTATTATTACTCTTAAACACATTAATTGGCCAAGACCTGCTTTGACAGCGTGAGTGTCTTTTAATAAAAAAAACAGGCTTCCAAGTACTTTTTTTGTCAATATCTTCTTTTTTTCTTTTTTTTATGCAAAATTGGCAAATTTTCTTTACTTTTGTGCTTTGATATGAAATATACTAACATTTTATATTGCTCAGGCTGTGATTATGCCTGGCTGATGAGGCCCAACAAGGTCCAAACAGCTGTCCTGGGCTATTACTTGCGAGTAGTATGAATAAGTAGTATATTTTTATCAAAGTATTTCTGTTTTTTAAACACGTTTTCAGAAACCAAGACAGTGGTGATCAAATTACAGGCCTCGTTGCTTGTCCGTATGTCTAAAACCGTTATAATTTGCTCTAAAATCTTCATAAAGTTGGAAATAACGATTCAAAATTGGTCCATAACGGATCTAAAATCTACGAAAATGACCTAAAAAAGCTCCAAAATCAACCAACATCCAGCCACCCTCTTACCTGCGCCGCAAGTTGGTCATGCTGCTCATAGAAGCAGTGCAGCATGTACTTGAGCGTGAGCAGCAGGCGCGACTCCAGCAGCCGGTACACCAGGCTGGATCGGGCTGCGCTGTGGTCGTTGGCCGCGGCCACCTCCACACAAATGTCCGTCAGACTGCCCAGCAGGACCTTCTTGTTGGTGAGGGCGGTCAGCGAGTTGAAGAAGAACATCAGCAGCTGCAGGTGCTCCAGATTGACGTCCTGCAGCTGCTGCGGGGCCGCCGGTCCGACGCTGTCCGGGGGCGTCATCGTCGGTGCCGGATTGACCAGCTGCTTGCGCAGGCTGGTCACAAATCGAACCCAGACGAACATGATCAAATTGTCGACAGAACTGCGCTCCTCAGGGCTGTTGGCCTGCAAAAGGACGACAAAATTTGAGCAATGATCCATCCCCGAAAACAGTGTCCCAATTCTCTCTTCTATCGACTGATTACCTGGGTCACTCGGACAATGAGAATGTCAGCCAGGGCGGCCAGCGATCGATTGGGAATGTAGAGGGGCCACGATTGGCTGTCATCGGTGGCCGACAGCCCAATCAGGTTGAGGAGCAACAGCTGATGCGATTCCGAGATGACCCGGTGGATAAGCAGATTGTGCAGCAGTGAGGTCAGGGCCGGATGCATCTGGCGGAGAGGAACACCTGAAATACAGAGGCGTTCAGAGGTCGTTTAACTAAACCATTTTATAGCACTACTCATCCAATGTGCACTAGTAGTATGATGCTCTTTACGTTTCTAACAAGTCCAAAAAGAAATTAACTGCTTGGGCCCCATCTCTAGAATGTCGAGAGACAATACAATTTGTGGTATACTTTTCTGGTTGAAACTCGCAGAGAAAACGCTTAAATACAACAGCTCGACTGATGCCAAACTCTCGTGTCTGTGATGGAGCTGAAACGTCCCGTTTGATGTGGAAAGCGTGGAGAAAAGGAACTGGACAGGCACAGGCTATTACACTGCAAGTTGCATTGTAATAATTGTGAATTTTCTATCTATTACACGGAAAATAGTACCACATATTTCAGTTATACCAACTATACTTTTACAAAAATAGCCAAATAATATTGAAAATTACTCAAATATTTGAGGGAAAACAGTTCTAATTATTTAATAAATGGTGTACAATGCAGTTTATGGATGAAATAAACATAATTTATGTTCACCATTTCGAGCCTCAATCTAAAAATAGAAAGTTAACAAACATTATTTCGCCCCCTTTCTCTATTTGGTTGCAAATGTTCAAAAATATTGTACTTATTTCATTGAAATAGCTAAATTATATAATATATTTAATCAAAGAGAGCAGAAATGTATTTAAAAAACATAAAATACCCATGTTTTTCTAACTTTTATTGAGGCTCCCAATGGTAAGTCTTTTTCTATTTTTTTGCCAATCAGAAAACCGAAACTAAATTGTAAACAATGAGGGATCTTTAAACAAGTAATCCGTCTTTGTATTTATTCTATCTTTTGTTGTTGCTTTTTAGATACCCTAGTTTGCTATTCTTTCTCCACAAGCTTGCTTTAGTTGTAACGAGATCTGATAGATAGACGGAGGAGGCCTTTGTAATCAGATTCAGACACAGAGATTTGCAGTCAGAAAAAGGGGGAACCAGTTGGAATGAAAGCCCGGCCTATAATACTCACTATTGGCTGATTCGAGGTCCATTTGTTTGATCAGCAAGGACAAGGCCTCTGTGCTCCTCTCGTTGAATTTGGAACTGAAAAACAAACAAACAAAAACCATCAGAAAATAAATCTCTTCAAATAAAAATAATTCATTTTCCTCGTAGACGTCAGAAAGTATTAAAAACAGAAAAAGAGAAAAGAGCAATATAAATGTTGCCCAACGTTCATATCGGTAACAAGATTGTTATCTGAAACTTTCAATGACATTGGGCGGGTTTTCTTCTAGAACATTTTATATAAGAAAACGCATTTTGCAGCACAACCTATACTGGTGATCAACTGGCATTCTAAAAGTATCATCGAGATATTCTAAAGACGTTACATAGTAAGAGTCTTTTAGATTAACCCCCCCCCCCACCAATCCATCTAAAAACATGATGCACACGATTACAGAGTTTTGATTTGATCTTGAAGGGATGTTGTTTTTATGTTGAAGCCATATTTATACTTTTACACATCTTTTGGTTAGATTACATTCATTTCTGTGATGTTAGTGCTGTCGAAGGCTTGACTGATATTATTTATTATTTTTATGTTTTCTGCAGTAAAGATTTATTCTACATATCAAAATTCAAACCGAATTGAAATAAATGAAACTAACTATTATACTATTATGATTAATGTATTTTAGGTTCTGACTAGATATCACTACGTTGGTAGCTAGGTATTTCGGTAAAGCTAACAAAGTCAAAAATAGAAAAAATCAAACATCTTTAGACGCTGTTTTTATGCATACCAATCACCATCTTATCATGCTTCAGCTTGGGTGTAGAACAACAGATGCACATGATGACACAGTTTTGATTTGATCTTGAAAAGCAGTCGTTTTTATTTTATGCTGAAGCCATAAATTCTTTACACAGCTTTTGGTTGGATTACATTCATTTCTATGATGTTAGTACTGTCGAAGGCTAGCCAAAATTTAATTACTATTTTCTTAAAATGTGTTTGCTGCAGTAAAGATTTCCTCTTCTCACCTTTGTTAGGTCTGAAATCTGTAATTCACCGAATACTTGCCTACCTAGTACTGTCTACAAGTTAGGGCCGGCCATACCAACCTAAAAACCATAGATAACCATATTATTTCATTTAATTTAAGTACTTTTGACACTTTGCTATGGGAAAGTTGATCATTTTTGGGCTCTTTGTCCAATCCTATTTCATTTATTTTTGTTTCATTCACATAAGTAAATAACGGTTACTATAAAAATCTATATTATTGGAAAGCTTTTCACGTTTGTCTCTATAAAAATATTTTTTAATGTTTTATAAATTAAAATTTAGTGTACCTATACTAAGCATTAGTGTAATTTTTATTGCAATCAGCATCATTTTATTGTTCCATATAGTGCTAAAATTAAGTTAAATCGGTAACAGTTTCCTTAGATACTACTGACACAATGTAATGGGTAAATCTGGAACAGTTAAAGAAAAACATTCATTCTACCGCGTTTGCACAATGCTTAGCATAAATTTATATGTTTTCTTTCCTGGCATATTTTCAGAATAAATAGTGTCGGAAAAGTGAATATTCATAAGTTTCATATAACTGAAGTCTTGTAACTGTTAATCCCCCCCCACCTATCCAAGTAGATGATGAGCTAGCTATAATAACGAACAGCGTCCCCAGGCAGACCCAAAATTTGAGACGTGCCACCAAGGGTTACCGAAAAAGGAGTTTCTTCGATTCACTTCAAATACCGATGATTTATGTTGATGTTACAATTAATTTAAAAAATTGGCCTGTGTTACTTACGTTCACGGGAGATAGTATTTGGTTAAAAAAACAGTTTTGACCATTTTTATTAAAGTTATGTGTTTAGATGTATATAAATTGCAAGTTTGATGGTATTTAATAAAACTAACAAACTTATTTCCCCTGAAAACAATCAGGACACCGCTAAATACTTGTAAGATCGGTAGCAAATCAAAACCGATTTTTTTCAGCACAGGAAAACTGCATTGAGTGACGGACCCCAGGGGCAACCTAAAAAAACGGTTGGTGTATGCACGCGGACCACCTTTGACAATTGAAACTCTAAAGGCTCGAATATCAGACGCTGTCCCCAAAAGATAACTACTGACAATAGTAAACCAGTGCTTCTGTCTGTTCTTGATCGCCTCCAGTTAATACTGGAAAGTGATGGCGGTCATATTGAACGACATTCCTATGATGTTTGTTTTTGTAGTGACACATTTATTTTTATCAAAGTAGTCCTGTTTTTTATTATTAATCTTAAACACATTAATTGGCCAGGACCTGCTTTGACAGCGTGAGTGCCTTTTAATAAAAAAAAACAGGCTTCCAATACTTTTCTTCAGAAAATCTTCTACTTTTTCTCTTTTTATGCAAAATTAGCCAATTTTCTTTACTTTTATACTTTGATATGAAATATACGAACATTTTATATGCCTAGCTGATGAGGCCCAACTTGTACTTTAAAAGTGACTACATATTCATTGATATTTTAATTTTTTTAAAGACATCTAAGTAAGAGCAATTGCTAAAAGTTTTAATAAATTTTGTAAATATTTTTCATTTTTTTTCTTAGGAACGACACCTGAAAGGAGGCTTAGTTATTGAAGAATGCACCTTCCGACTCCCGCGTCAGTACTACCTGGCCATTTACATGTTCGATTTGATTTGCTTTTATTGTCTGCCCCTGCTCATTACTTGTGGACTGTACATCCTAATGGCTCGCACCCTGTTCCATCGACCGCATCTGCGTCTCTCAGAAACATCAAAATCTCGACGAAATGAACCCAGCGAGGGTCTATCTACCAACGCTTCAGTGTCGCAGAACGCTGAAACACCCGCCAGAACCAAATCCACTCAATTAAAGGCCCGAATCCAGGTATTTATCAAACGTGGTTTATGAATATCTATTTCTTAAATTACCTACTTATCTATTCTCTTCTGTTGAGCGCGAATTTATAGTTTTGTATATTATGTTACAGGCATTTACTAAAACTAGGCATTACGCGTAAAACAGTTATTTAGTGAAATAGCCTATTCAAAATTTCATTGAATTTGATTCAAACTGAGATGTTTTTTTTTAATTTGTTAACAGTAGCGTAGGTTTAGTTTTTACTATTTTTGTAACCCTAATGCTATTTCACTAATTGACTGATTTTTAGGCATTATGTGTAAGCCTAGTTTCACTAAATGCCTGTAACATATACATCAACATTTTAATGAAACTTGATAAGATTTTTTTGATTTCGAAATGTATACCTACACATTTGTATTTCTGCAACGTCTATCATTATGCTGTTGTACGAGTATGTATTTATATACTAAACAATTTTATCTTCTAAAAATTGTTGTTACTTTCTACATTTTATCTTGCAAAAATTCGGTATAGTTAAAACGTCAAAATTAGGGAAATAGGCTGTTAGCTACGTCAACAGAAATAAAAGTCAATCTGATTTTAATGATAAAAGACCATTAATTTCCGGGAACATCTATTTATGTTTTTAAAAGTAGGTTGGTCAATGTAGTTAATGAATTTTATATTCAAAAATATCTTATATACAGTACATAGTTTCGAATAAATATGGTACCTACATACATAAAATATTAGATTTTTAAAGTAAAATAAACAAACAATTAATTTCCTGAAACAATTATTTTGTTTTAAAGTTAAGATAGGCCATTTTCACTAACATAGTTCAATTATTAAATACAAAGAAACCAACATTTATGTGTATACATACAATGGGTACTATTTACTAATATAATTTCAAATAAATCTCATAAAATAAAACAATTTTGATAAAAGAGTGACTTACTGCAATTTAGAAAAGGATATTTATCTATTGGAATCATAACATCCACCAAGGGAAAAACGGACCGACGATGTTTTCCGGTCTAACAAGTATTAATTGAACAGTTTGTGTTTTTAGTCAAATGACTTCAAATGATAACAAGTTTGCCTTGTCATTTTTAGTCATAAAAATAGAAAGTTTAACACCGATAACTTTTAAAAAAACTTTTTCCTATTGCCTTCAAAATAGTTGCAAGTTCACTAATGACCTAAGTAATACAACTCATACAAATTATTTGAAAAAATGATAGATTGTTGATTCTTTTTCAAAAACATATTAGATTTGGCCGAAATCAGGTAAATGGCTCTAAAACTCAAATTCAACATCCTATCTTGCATATATTCCAGCCATGGGAACAGGTCGTAGGATGCTATACAAAGCGGAAGAACTGAATGGTCAACGGATTGGAGTGGCGCTTGGTCAGGAGGATGATCAACAAACGGCTCAGCAAAATTTAGCTTTTAGAATATGGTACTGCAACAAGTCAAAAAAATTACCGAAAACCCAACTATGCTCAATAACAACTCAATGCTTTGCCGTTATAACTCTGGGACCCCCAGGGAAGATCAGAGCCATTACTCTACTGAAGATGGAAAGTCTGGGAGTGTGCAAATGTCCCGAAATGACGATGTTGACCCATAGTCAATGGAAGATTTAACATCTGATGTCGGATGTCAGAAGCAGTCACGTAGAATCTCCTCAAGGAAACATATCAACATTGCTACATGGAATGTGAGAACAATAAAGGAAATTTGAAAATTGACGCTCTTAATTCAAGAAGTAAAAGAACACCATATGAGTATCACAGAATTATGTGAAGTCAGGTGGAGCGGTGTTGGACATTTTCATCCAATGATCGTATGGTAATATATAGTGGCAATGATGAGGGCACAAACCGTGTAGTAGTAGTTTTGGACAAAAATCAAGCCTCCTCTCTTATCAGCTGTAAAACTATCAATGAATTGTCACAGTCAAACTGAACAATAAACCTATTGTAACAAATATCCAGATTTATGCGCTTACATCTTCCAGTTCAGGTGCTGATATAGAAATGTTCTACAACTGACAAGCTATCAAAGACAAACCACCCAACAGAGAAGCTACGGTTATAGTGGGTGATTTCAAAGGGAAGGTAGCAGAATTAGAAGAGACTATATCTGGAGTGAGAAAATAAGGTCTTGGATAAAGAAATGAGTGTGGTGAGCTACTCTGCTCTTTTTTATTTGCTACAATATGATAAAAACCACCTTAAACAAATATGATACGGATCACATTCTCGTAAATGGATAAATATGCCTGAAAGCGTACAAGCAATTAAGAGGATCTCGAGTGGCTAGGTTCGACGGGAGAAACTACTTAATGAGAATGTCAAGCAACGCTGCATTGTGAAAACAGAAAATTGTTTCACAACCGTAATAAAAGAGTGGACAGAATCGGACATAACTCCCAATGAATTATGACAAGAGATGAAAAACTTTTGGACAGAATATGTAAAAGAGATAATCGAACCAACGAGAAAGATTAAAAGTAAATCTTATATTCAAGAAGAAACAATGGCAAAGATGGTTTTCCCTCAGCATATCATTTGTCTTCTTGAGAACCTTTACACAAATCAACAAGCTACTATCAGATGCAACAGCCAACACTGTGAATTTCTTTAAAGGAGTACGACAAGGGCACCACACTTATTTTATATCTACACAGAACAGGTGATGCAGGAACCAGATATCGAGGAACATGGCATCAAAATTGGTGGCACAATAATGTCCAACCTTCGCTATACAGATGATGCAGCAATGCTATCAAATTCATTTGATGGCAAGCAGGAGCTTTTGAATTGTGTCAACCATACGCAGGAACCAAAGTTGGCCTTAAACTAAATACCAGCAAAGTGTTGAAAGTGAACAATAACAACGATGACAAAGTGCAAGTAAACGGAATCGAGATAGAAAATGTAAATTATTTTAAGTACTTAGGATCGATAAAATCGGCAGATGGGGACATCGGGGAACATAGAGGCACCTATGATTCAACTGAACAATATTTGGAAGGATCGTGCCATTCCAAATGACCTGAAGCTGAAAATGTGCTATAGATGTGAAAGACGACCTTGCGAAAGGATGATGAGAAGAAATTCCAAGGGGCAGAAATGTAGTGTTACCGGTGACTTGTGAGTGACTTAGACAGAAAGACATACAAACGAAAGCATCTTTTAACAGATAGGAACAAGTTTTATCTACCAACTAATAATTTTTTTTAAAATACAAAAGGTTGCCAGAGACTCTTAAAGCAAATCTAGGCTGGCACCTGATAAACAATGAAGGCATTAAATATTTGATAGTAGTAAATTAAAATACAATAGTATCTACAATACAGATTTTTATTGAAGAATTTCAATTAGGTAAAATCAATAATAATATAAATTGATGAAGCAATTAAAATAGAAAAATAAAACAGTAATTAATACCTAAGTTAATTTTATTAATGTTTCACCTGAAAACCGTTTTTTGGTTCAATTTTTATTTAAGAGACTGTTTGTTGCAAGTAACCCTTTTTTGGGTGAGAGAGGGTCAAACCTCAAACTTTTATACCAAAACAATTCATTAGAGAATTTATTTAAAAACTGATACCAAATTTCAATCCAAAATGTCTTTTTAGCCGTTTTTTTAACCACAAAGCATTAATATGATCATATAAAAGCTTTTTTCTGCACCAATCTTTCTGTTAGCTATTATCCAAAAAGCTATTGGTACACGTTTGATAGAATATCATTAATTTTTATTCTTTAAAGAGAACTAATAGCTTTAAATTAGCACTTGTTCTGTTTTTTTTTTATATAATCAGCAATTCATACATGAAACGAGTGTTTTCAATACATATTTAGACCGCTGACAGCCTCAGAAGACAAGAAAGATACTTATTGATTTGGATTCAAAGTTGAGCGTATTATACGGCGACCTTTATAACTACCTATAAAAGATACCTAGGATTCACTTGACTGAAAATATTTAATTTAATAGGCATCATTTTACAGAACAATGTATCATTTAGACTGTTTGTTCTTCTTTAATATAATTTGGCTCGAGAAGACAAACAAGGTAAATTGTTGACATATGAAAACAATACATATAAGGAAGCGCTTTAATTTGTTTCTCTTTAACAAACCATTTATCCCCCAGAATGGTGCAGAAAAAACACAAACTCCAGGCGACATTTCGACAGCAAAATAAGAATATTTATGTATGATACTTCTACAACAAAAAAAATCGAAAGTGTTGAATTATATAATATTGGCATTGTTTCAGAACACATTTGACCACATCAAAGACACTATGTTTCTGCTTTATAAAGTAAAACTAAAAAGAGAAGTAATACCTAATTGAAAAAAATCATTTATAGAATTTTATAATTAAATATTAGAAAAAATAATATATATGTATAAATATAGGTATGCTTACCTCCCTCTTTAGGAGCGCAGAATAGCTTCAAACAAACTGTTATAGCGTTGAACTAGAATAGCATCGAACTGGAATTGCATTGAACTGGTATAACACCAAAAGAAATTGCCAAGAAGTGGCATGCATCGTAACTGTATAGCATCGAATTGGTGGAAAGTTGACAAAACAAGTTGTCGACTTTCTTCCAATGCGATGCTATACAGTTTCGACACTATACCAATTCTTGACATTGTTTGTCGATATTATACCAGTTCTATCCAATTCAGGTTCAACGCTATACCAATTCATGACAAATATTTGATGCTGTTCCAAATTATGTCAAAAATTCAAGTGTAAACTCCTTCAAAATCATTCTATACACTCGTAGTTCAATTGTCGACATTATATCATTTCGATGCTGTTCCAAATTATGTCAAAAATGTAATACATATATTCCTTCAAAATCATCTTTCAATTGTCGACGCTATTCCAGCTACCCCCTCTCTGTTCTGTACCTATTAAGCATTTAAGTATGTGTGACTTAAATGGTTTACAATTAGAGAAATCGAATGGTGATGATTGACCGTTAGACAAAACCAAATAATTTTGTATAGGACATTCACATCAAAACTACAGAATTATGTACTGTATTACATTAAATATGAACTCGCATAAAACAACATGTCAGTTCGAAACCCCAATTTTTATTCACTATTGAATACAACATTTAGAATAATTGTATAGGTATAGGTAATTGTATAGGTATGTAATATTCCTCTTATACCCACAAATTACTGTTTTTATCAATGAAAATATCTAATATTATGTTAAGAAATCTATGTAGATACTTTTAAAATATTATTTAGAAGTGCATCTACCTGCTCTACCTACTAAATATATTATTAAATTTTACATTTTTCTATTGAGATGTATCTACTTTCATGTCTAAAAAATGTTGTATGCATGTAAAGTTGGCTAAAATTGCACATTTTAGGAATACCAATCGATACTTCAACTATATTTAGTTCATACACCCTGAGGGTACTGAGGGTCTATACTGATTTTAATTAATATGTAGAATGAAATCTATACTGCAGCAAACATACAAAATTAAAAAATAACAAATTAAAATCGGTCAAGACTTCGACAGAATTAACATCATAGAAATGAATATAATCCAACCAAAAGATGTGCAAAAAATATATAGCTTCAACATAAAAACAGCATCTTTTCGAGATGAAATCAAACTGAAGTTGATAAGATGGTCAATCAAGCTTGTCAATTAAAAGAACTATCTACATAGTTTATCTGAAATCCAAATATCAACATCCATGAAACAGTCCAGTCAGAAATGAAAAATGTAAAGTTGTTAAAATTGAACACAATAACAAGAAATATGGTGCGGGACTTAGGGCCCTCAGCGGTGAGTTTTAACTAGTCTTATGTGTACACAACCGTCACTCTTCCCATAATCTAGTTATTATTCAAAATGTAAAAGGCTAAATAAGCGCTAGGGGTGAATTAAAAGGCTGATCAAAATCAACTTTTGAGATGGTGGAATCATTTATTTATACCAACAATGCATATTCCTTATTTAAGAAATCTAATGGCCACTGTTGATTAAAGAACCAATATGACAAATAATACCAAAAATATCATAATTGTGGTTATTATAAGAAATGTGGAGTTATTGTGATAGACGAGTGGGTCTAAGCTAAATATCTACCGCCTCTGCAAAACGAACGAGCATGGGTTGATCTATCAATCAGACGAGGAGATAGACCCGCGGTAGCCCACAGAACCCACAGAACGCTGGCAAGTTGCATATCATTGTTGAAATTAACTTTCGTGGTGAGCATTTCTGTGAAGTTCAAAGTGCTGGTGAAACAGTGAATGCAGAGAGATACGTACAATTCTTGCAAGGAATTGTTGATGTGAGACGCCGAGGCACAATAACAATTAAGTATGACAATGCACAGAGCGAACATCACAAAAGATTTTCTCTAGAAGAAAATGCAATCAACACAGCCACCATATTCACCCGACTTCAACTTGGCGACCGTCTGATTTTCCGTAATTTTTGAATCAAGCGCCAAGATGTCTCTTTTGAGAATATCGTAGAAATTATTTAAAAAATTATCTTCAGCAGTTTAGTCATTTCATTCTGACTAATGAGCTCAATAAACTGAGGCAATTATTACTGCCGGGGGTGATTACAAATTTGTTATCAACTACCATTAAATAAAACGGTTTCTATTTTATTTAAGAAAACGACATTTTTTGCAAGACTCTGTATTATGTTGTCATTGCTTTTACGGACAAAATATTTTAGAATTTAAGTATCAAAACTGGTTTGGTATTTCCTAAACTAAATTATACGTAATATTGAAGAAATTAAAATGATCATGCTTAATTTCCTGTGCAAATGATGTTTGAATATCTAATAGCTCACAAAAAATATTATCTACATCATTATTAGCAAGAAATAGGGTACATACCTACATCTCGTTCATTTTTTAAATTTTTATTAAAAGGTTTCAAAATAATTTCCTAAATAGTTTCAAAAAGTATGATATGCATCGACAACCACTGATACCTATTATGGGATTCTTTCTCGTATAAAATGAGTAGAAAAACCATAAGAATTTAGTGTCCTTCGTTTATTAACAAATATCACTTTAATTATTTGATATAGATAATTATTCCCAAAAACTTAACACAAAATACTTTTTCGATATATATTATGCATTTATTTATGAGCATAAATTGAAATTTATAATCTATAATAAACACAGCATTCTGTAACAATACTCGTACTTGTGATCTACCTGATCTGTGAGTAACTATTTCTTGATCTTTTGAGACAAAAGTTTAAACATTTATATTTTGACAAAACTGCATCGGTAAATTTGTAGAAAACTCTGACAAACAGGCTTGTACCATAGTGTGGTTTAATCAATATCCAGTTCTGGTTTCATAATTTCTGTGACGTTCACAGACTTTAAAATTTACGAAACCATGTTTAATAATTTTGTCTTATTTTAAATTTGATGTCCGTTCTTAAATACGGAAACGAAAAAATAAATTGGTCAATTTGAACTAAGTATGTATAAGCTCCTCATCTTGCACGCAAGTTAAATCTGGTAACTAACTATTAGTTTTTTCCATAATCTTTAAAATCAAATAACTAGGCCTATTCTTTTAATTATTTCGTGCATTTTCAAGATACTTTTAATATGAACAATAGATAGGTAAGTAGATTGCATCTCATAATATTGTAGATAGTTAGATATTTGCATATACCTGCAACTCGTATGGCAAGCCAGAAATTGCAATTTTTTCCCTAAATGTCTAAAAAAAGATATTCTGATAAAAGTAGGTAGGTATGCAGCCAATTTATTAAAATAACGGATGTTTGGTATACCCATATCCAGATTTTTAAAGTGTTGTTTGTTTTTTTTAAATTGAAGGTACATTATTTTTTTATCAAAAATGGTTGTTAATGTCTGATTTCCTATTAGTTGAATTACAGTTTTGTTGCCTCTTGTTTTGATATGATTGACGGATCATTTTCTCAGAGTACCTATCAGACTGATTATATCTTAAACACAGAAGTAGTTTGAAATCACAAGCTTAAATTATGTAATTAAACAAAGTGGGTACTTTTTATTGTGAAAAATGACACACACAATAAAGAGATCATTCGTTGGGATGATACGAAGTGTTTGCTATATCTCATGGCTATTTGTTTTTTCTAATGGTTAAATATTTTAACCTTTTGTGAATAAACAGAGGTAGGCAGCGGACAAATGGGGTGGCCACCCTCTATACTATTTCATACTTCCCGTGGATGGATTGGGGCTAAAATTTTGTACACAGAATCTCATAACGTCATCAGATCCAAAATTTAAAATTTATCCTATTTGCTTCAAATTTGGTGTGCAACTTCACTAGGCACTCAGTAAAATATATCTATAACTATTTGTAAAATATCGATTCTTTTAGACCAAAAACAAAATCATTTAAATGGCTCTAAAATTGAATCTGAGATTTAGAATTAGGAAGGCATGAAATATTTGGATACCTCTCATTTATGGTTACTGGTTTAAAATTATTTTTTAAAACGTAAATTTATTCACATGAAAATTAGTTTACAAGCTATTTCTAGTGGTTTTGGAATGATTTCCTGCCACAAAATTGAATTTCAGAAAAATTTGGTCAGTCCCAATCATTGGACCTCAATTTCTGACTTTGGATAAGCTATGACTTTTTTAATTGGCATTTTGGCACACTAAATAACATACCAGATAAAAATAGATGTGCCAAATATGAAGCCATTTCAATTAACTATTCATATTTTATTAGGAAATTTAATTTTTATATTTTTCCTATCTAAATATTTTCATATACCTATGGGCAATTTTTGACACAAACATTTTCATAACTTAATTTATGGAGCAATGTTTTTTAAATGAAATTTTCTACAGTTTGCACAAATTTGTTGTGTAATGCTAAAAATAAAAATCATTGAAATTTTCCCAGGTTGCACCGTAGTAATAAAAATGAATATTTTTAAATGCTCTAAATATTCTTAAACAATGGAGTGTTTATAGTCTATCTACCAAATATTAATCAATTCTATTACTATTTAGCTTCAGAATTGATTTTATTTAGAAAAAGTACACTTTGGCTTTTATTTTCAGAGGGCCATCGCGTGACTTTGGAGGGAAGGGGGCACACAAAATTTTGACGTAAAAAAAATCTGAAAAAGAATTTGGTGAAAAGAGTCCAAAATTCCTATTTTCAAGTAAATCGGTTGCGTGTTTTCGCTCAATTTTCAAAAACCCTTAGGGGGCTGATGAAGAGAACATTCAGTTGGTATAGTAAAAATTAAACCTATAGTTTATTAATAGCACAACTTTTGTAAAACCATATGAACAAAATATTATTCAAACGTTTTTGTTTATTGTCAAATAAACTTCATCGGGAATTAAATGTTTACAAAATTATAAATTATAAATGGTACATTAAAAGAATATAGAGTAATCTTCAATAATTAGAAGATTTTAAGAGAGAAATAAGAGCCAGAGTTAAAAAGTTGAGAATTTAATTTGGTTTAGTTGAAATTATGTGAATGGCTTCTTTTTTCTTAAGCAAAAAATCATTATTAGCATTATCTATAATTTTGAAATTGGATATAGGTTTAGTACAAAATTGACAATTTAGAATATGACAAAAATTGCATAATTTGAGTTAATTACTTTAAGATGTTCCTGATCCGTTTTCCAAGATGACGTTGAGTCTTTCCAACATAGGAAATATCAGGGTTTCCCTGACACGCATATTTATAAACAAACACCACTTTTCATTGGAGTTCAGTTTTATCTTTAAGAGAAAAATAGGAACAAACTTTTTCTTTTGTTCCAAAACCCTTTTTCATTTTTCTTTTGAGCGCCGCCCCAACCCCCATCCTGTATGGCTTGTCTTGAATTTTCCTTCAAAGTGCACTGCAAATTCCTTTGAAAGGTGAACAATTGCTATTGTTCTTTTGATTTAGTCAGCAAATTCTACTTAAGATTATATAATCAGTGTGTGTTAATTCTCATACATCATAGTTTTGGAAAACAAGAGTTGATGCTTTATGCATTGTGTTTCCTTATACATAATACTAATTGCCACCATTGCCGTACCGACTACTCTAAGTATCATGTTGTACCAGACACTTTTTCACTCTATTCCTATAGTTTTATTATATTTTTTTATAAATTTGATATAATAATAATAAAAACTAAATTATTCTGAATAAAAAAAATACAGAATAGGTTAACCAAAGGCACTTGCGTGATCTGGTTGGTCACCTTGGATGAAAAATTACAGGTAATTACATCTTTTAAATTTTTTAGAATTAGTATGTATTATAAAGTTCATAATACTAGATGCATACAGGCGCGATACAAAAATTAATAAGTAAGATATTAAATAATAATAGGATAAAAGATACTAGAATATAGGAAGGTGTGTATTAAATTACAAGGTAGGTTGGCTACAAAACATAATAAAAGTGGATAGGAGAAAAAAGCTTCATGTAACAACTCTTTGGAAGTTTTAAATACCGGTAAATACCAATATTAGGATGACTTTTCTGTTAATAAAATTTGTAAATCATAATAATTATAAATAATAAATTTTGTTCATTGTGATATTTATAGTATGTAAACTGTGTTTATAATTTTATATTAATTAGTTGTCAATGTATTCATTAGTTAATTTATCTTTGAATGTTGTACGATTATTTATATTGTTCAAATAATGGTTGCTGAGTCTATGACTTTATTGATATAATTAAAACTTTGAACTGTAATAACCAAATTTCTGGTATTTCTTAAGGTTCTAGAATTTTTCTTTTACTTTCTCATAAATAATTTATATAGTATCTTAGGTTGCTGGTTTGGAGTATGTGTCTATGTATCAAGAGAGATAGTCTTAAATTTGTATGATCCCTTATTTTTAATAATTCAGTATTTAATTATTTTACGCAACAAATTATTATGTGTAAAAATTTTAATTACATACTTATAACAATCGGCCGTGTACTATGGTATATATCTGCTAATGATAAGCCATCAAACATGCCTTTCAACCATTAATAGAAAATGTTTTTACTCAACACAGTAATTTCCCAACTATATGATATTGGGGGTAGTTTTAATATTTCAAAATATGGTTAAAATATTGTGTAGTTTGATTTTAGACGATTCATGAATGTAGGTAGAGGTACCTACCTTCAACGGCAATTAATATTAGATAAAGATTTTCCAAGCTTTGTTCTAAAAACAAATATTCATTCAACTTAGAAAAAAATAAAATTGTGTAGTACCTACTTATTTTGAAAAAAAAAATAAAAATCAGGGTTCGGCCGCTGCAATTCTTGAAGGCTCTGTGGTCATAGATTTTGATAAACATAGTCTCTCAAATAACCCCATAAACAGAAGTCATTTATTGTTATATCAGAAACCCTGGGTGGCCACGCAATTGGGCCTGACCTGATATTTCTATCTATCTACCAGGAAGATGATCATTCAATATTTGACGTGCATCTTGTTGGTAAAAGTGATGTCAGTATCTCATTGTCTTCATTTTCGTTATAACAATATCATTTAAAACTTCTGTGTATCTCGCAATTCTCTCTCTCAATCAGGTGGCACGAAAAAGCGCTGAAGTGGCCACCATGGTCGCACGCCATTTCTCTCTGTCCAGGGCCGATTGAGATGCCTTTGCAGTCTTTGACCTTTAATGTTTTTCTTCCATGCTATTGCTACTTTCCTCTTCGTCTTTGTATTTTTACTGATCCATGAATAATCTCTTTATCAAAACCACCTCGTCTCATCACATGCTCAAAATACGCAGTTTCCTGAAATCCATTTGCCTACGAAGAATGATCGCAGTATCAATGGTTAAAGAACCCAGTGGTTTGTTCTTCTTTCCGTTCAAGACACCCTCAAAACCCTCCGATAAGTCTACACTATATTTCAAACGCAGCTACTCTTCCTTCATCATTTTTTGTCATCGCCCAGTACTCACATCCATACATAGCCACTGTAAAAGCTGTGGCACAGAGCAATTGAATCTTCAACCACATGTTAACTCCATTCAGAAGTACAGCTTCCACTTGTGTTAATAAGTCAGCCCAAATATACGAATTCGATTTTTTAACCTCCCAAAAGGAAGTCTCTGTGGTTTCTTCTGTGTTTATCAATTACTATGACGTTTATCTTGTTGTTCAGTAAGAGCCGTTGTGGTTCACTTGTATGTACATAAGGTCATCTTTGTTTGTACCAAGCAGTGTCGTATCAACAGCAAATCGTAGATTATTTCTTCTCTTCCCTCCATCTTTTACAGCCCCATCACAGTCATTCAAGACCTCTTTCATAAAGTCTTCAGTATAGGTGTTGTATAAAGTCGGTGACATACTACTTCCCTGTCTTACTTCTTTTCAGATCTTGAATCATTCTGTAAGCCCATAGTTCGTTTCTGATACAGCAGATGCTTGTTCTTGATAAAGTTTGTTGGTCAAATTTATTAGATGATCAAGGAATTGCATGTCCGACATGATCTTCCACAACTGCTCTGACTAACACAATCGAAAGCTATAGAATAATTTCAATTCATAGTCTCAGAACTAATTTTGTATTTTATTTTACATCATGGGGAATCATTGCTCAGATTGTGATCTTGGTAATTTTATTGATTTCTTCATTGTTCTGTGGGCATTGTGAAACGCATAATAAAAACAATTGTATACCCACAGATAAGACGCCCATTGTATAGTACGCACTCGCTACTTTGGAAAACAAAATAAGATAAAAATATATGACCTACAGATAAGGATAGACATTTTTTGAAAAGTCTACTTATATTATGATGATTACTACTAAAATGTACAATAACACAATATAGGTACAATAAACAAAGTAACTTGTAGTGTGTTGTATCCTACTACTTATGAGATTAATTTAAAAGGCGGAGTGTTTAAAAATGTTGGTTTATTCTGACAGGAATATACTCAGGTTGGTTGTACAAAATGGCATACCAGTGCTTTATATAATAGGAACATTTACGTCATGTAACTATAGCTATCAAGGTTACAATCATATGAGTACAATGGTTACAATATTATGTAATAGTGCACTGCTGTAATGCAATAATATACATTCACAGTTAGTGACTAGTTTAATAGTTAGGATGGTACATGAATTAGTTAATAAGTAACATAATATTCTGCATGATACAATTATTAATTTGATATTTAAAATAATCGAATGTAAATATGATTATTTAGTGATTTAGAAAGTATTTATATAACTGATATACGCTACAAACTAAGGATATTTTAAAACATAATGAAAAATTATAAGTAATGTTCTTTTATGCCAATTTTTGTTTACTTTTCTCAATTTCACTCCGTTTCACAGCATTGTATTCTCCTTCATCTTCAGAATCTGTCTCATCATCGGTAGCAGAGAAGCTTTGAATGGTTTAAGTTATAGGTTGAAGCAGCGATGTTAAGATTCCAGGGATCATTGCTAAGCAGGTATTTTTATTTCCGAGTTCTTACTTGACTGATGTGCACTTTTGAGCGGCATAGAAATCTACGAGTAATACCAACAACGAACGTTGCTTTCATACCCCACCCATTTCTATTTCCCCAGCTAGTCTTCACCCAATCTCGCACTAACTTCTCGTCCATCCATCCTTTATTCTGCGCTCTCACAATCTGGTTCTTTGGGCATTCTTCATTCGGCACAGATTTCATCTTCAGAACAAGACAGGAAAGCAATTGACTCAGTCAAAAAGTATAAAATTTATCAAATCATAGGCTCACCTACCAGAATAACTAAAAACTCTAAAACACTAATTGATCACATTTATCTTTCTGGAAATAAAAAAACTACATTATACAAAGGAATTTTATTAGATCATATAAGTGATCACTTAGGTACTTTTATGATTATCAAAGATGGAATTATAACCACAAAAGAAACTAGACCAAGCATAAGAGTTTTTAATGAAATTAATATTAATAAATTTAAAAGAAAACTTAAAGAAAACCTTGATAAAATTATAATTAATGAAAATAAGAAATCAAATGAAGTTTGGAAAGAATTTATAAAAATGATAAAAGTAACCTTTAATTCAAGTTTTCCATTTGTAATACTAAGTAGGAAAAAAGAGAAAAACAAACCTTGGTTTACAAAAGGATTAAAAAAATGTCTTCTTATGAAGAATAGATTATATAAAAAATGGACTAAAAATAAGACAATTGTAAACT
>JAUYWI010137972.1:0-20111 GCA_034780595.1 Parotoplana pacifica | reverse complement strand
ATAGTAGAAACATAGATTATTATTTTGATAAAAATATTTTTTTTCTGACCGGGTCTATCTATGTGTTACACCCTGTAGATACCACATCAGATTTGACTGTAGTGAATCTTAATAAAAGAAGTATAAAATTTAGTACAAGAAATAGTCTCTACAAAGCAATAAAAGCTGAAAATTATTTTCTAATCATGTTGTAGTTTGGAATGTTTCATCATAATTTTAACAAAAATATCATAAGAAATCTTTGTGAAAACATCTTTACTGTAACAGCAAGACAATCTCATTTTTAAAAATTACTTGTAACATCAACAGAAATTTAATGTATAGGAAAAATATAATGAATCACCACTTTGGCCACCAGCAACAATCTTGGTAAGGTTTTTCACACATATATATAACAGTTAGTTTTAGGGTCAAGACAGTCAAAATGTATGACTTATTAAGAATGTACATAATCCATAGACTTATTATATTTAAGCTATTAATTATTATTACTATCTTTATGGTTTTTGGTTTTGGTTACTTTCTTTATAAATAAAACGCTGTATACATTATAAATCTTTACTGGCATCACAGGCAATGGCAAATATAGCCTTATTACCATGGTTACCAAAGGATTACTCAATCGAAAATTATAAAGCATGAAAGAATGAGTTCCTTTGCTTCATTGATATAGTAGTCACCAATGATAAGGAAATAAATACTTAAATATGGCTTCTGCAGCATAACTATATAGAGTTTGATAAAACCACCTTTAAATCAGCATTAGAAAAAGTGTGAGCAGTTCTCTAATGTCAATCGTCTGCCATATTCCCAGAGTAATTTTTGTGACAAAATGGCAATATTGTGAAGGCAGTCTGACTGCATATATTGAAAAATTAAAATCATTGCTATTTTTTATTTCTTCCAATATTGCAATGGAAGAGTTGATAACACAGCATATCCTGGAGTTGTTGTCAATGGAAGTAATATTATGATCACACATCACAGTTTGAAGGAGATAATCTGTGAACTATCAAAAGTATCAAAACAGGAAGCAAACATTTAAAAAGTACCAGCATTAATACAGCCAATTGGTAAAAATTCGGAAAGCCTGGATTCTACTGTGTTTCAATTGTGGAAATATGGGTCATCTTTCTACTTATTGTCAACAACCAAAACTGCCAGAAGTCTGGTCATCAAAAGAAATTCTGTCATTGAAACTAAAAAACACATCAAACTGGTTATATTGATGGTGGAGCAAGATGGCCACACAATGATTTGTTAGCAACTACTAGATCAGTAACTTTAAATGAACATATGTTGATTTGTTATCTGTTTCAACTTTATGTCAATTTAAAAAACTTCTAGTTGAATTCAAAGATGTTTTGTCCCACTCTAAGTATTATATTGGAGTAACCACACTTGGTTATCATGAAATATGCACTGCAAATGCAAATTCTGTTCCTCAGAAATCATATCCTCTAGCACATTCACAGAAAATGACAGTGGAATTATATGATAGAAGACATGCTATAACAGGGTGTCATTGAGGAATCTCAGTCTCCCTGGTCATCACCTTTTATCTTAGTTGATAAATCCAATGGCACAAAGCACTTTGCTGCTGACTATCATGCATTAAATGAGGTGATAGTCAAAGATAAATTACCAATAATTTGTTCAATGAGCTGGGTTTATTATAAATATTCTCACTCTTTAATTTAACTGCTAGTTTCTGGCAGGTGCCAGTAGCTTCAATACTAAAGAAAAGACTGCATTTTCAACTATAAATTACCAATATCAATTTCGAGTTATGCCATTTAGAATGTGGAATGCTCCTGCAACTTTTTTAAGGCTCATTCAGAAAGTCATGCATAATTTACCCACATCCCCATACATCAATGACCTCATAATACCAATGATAACTAATGAAGAACAGTTGTAGTTACTTCATAAAGTATTTGAATGGTTAGATAGATAGATAGAAAGTGGAATCCACATGGACCTACCACAATGCAGAGAACAATATAGATAGATAGAAAGTGGAATCCAGCAGTGTATATTTATGGTCAACATCTTCAATACTTGGGATTTGTAATTTAAAATGGAAAATTATATTCCAATCTGAAGAAACTACATGACATGTAATCTTTATCAATCTATATACTATGGAGTTATAAAGATTTTTAGGTTTGTGTAATTTTTTTCACAACTATGCAAAGTTAGCAGATCCATTGAAAAGAATCCAAAACACTGGCAAAATGGAAGGAAAACACTGATAAATATGAGCAAACTTTTAAGTTAATGAAGAACATGATGACCTCTACAAGTGTGTTAGTCTTAACTGACTGTAAGAAACCATTATGATAGATGTTGATGCAAGTGCTGTAGCTATTGCTGGTGCTCTTCATCATAATTCTGGAGCTATGTCATATTTAGTCAAAAATTACAAATGGTACAAGTGAATTATAGTCAAAAGACAAGGAGTTTCCATTACAAGGTTTCACTACCAGTAACTGTTGAGTACTAAATTTACAGTGTACTCAGACTATGAACACAAGATAGATCAGTTACCTGAGGCTGTCTATAACTGCAATTGCCTATCTGCAGCTTTCAAGACTATCTACAATCATTTAGTATTACCATCTTGTGATTGGTCAGAGAAAAGTGAATTCATCAAATGTCCAATTTCTATATCAGGACCATAAGCTGGAGATTAAGTTGCTATTCATGATCAGAATCCCCACAACACACTAGCACTAAGATTTACTGGCAGTCATTTAATTGACAAACAGTTGGGTAACTCAGTACTACTTGCCAATGGTTAACAAATAAACTTACACAATTGCAATTTGGTGGGGAATAAGGATGTACATAATCCATAAACTTATTATTTATGGTTTGCTTTAGGTTACTTTCTTTATAAATAAAATGTTATCAAGTTTTAGACATAAACATTATAATTCTGTACTCTTATAACAGAGTTTGTTGACTTCACAAATTTCTTCAGACCATATATCAAGATAGTTATTAGGATGTAATGAATGAAAGGAAGTAAGCTTTGCTACCACATGTACATTTTCAGAATTGATCAGATGGGTTAGCATTTTATTATACAGCCCCACCAATTAATAATGCCCCCCCTATCTAACTGCATGTTAAGTAAATGTTTTATGAAGATTGTCACATTAAGACAACTTTTTTAAAGAAGTAGCCATTTCAAATCTTAAACCAAATGGTTTTGAAGAATATTCTAAAAGTGAAAGATCTTCATTTTTTTATTTTTCAAAGGTTTTTAACTTTTTTTTATAATTCCTTTACTTTGAGGAAAAGGTTTTACAAAAATAAATAAAAGTGAGTTGATCACAAATCTTTTACTTTTGAAATATTCTTCAAAACCATTAGGTTTCAGATTTGAAATGGCTACTTCTTCCAAAAACACTTACTTAACATGCAGTTAGATAGGGGGCAGCGTTATAAATTGGTGGGGCTGTATATTAAAGCAGTTTTGGAACAGAATTACGACACAATTTCTTCTTTGTCGATGTGCCCCTATAATTTTGTGGGAACCCATTTCGTCTTTATCCAAATACGTTCCAAGTCCTCATTCAATATTCAAAGCACCATAGTGGGATCAAGGTTAAGCATACGAGCAAGGCGTCTTTTTGACAGGCAACTTTCCACTTCATTTTCTTCTCATTAAAACAATTGCATCCTTTCCAATTTGACTAACTGGCCTGGGCTTTGAACAAAGCTAGCCCATGCTCCAAATTGAAATTCTTTCACAAGTTACTGTACTTGTTGCAAACTTCCTGTTTTTTCTGGCCACGATGGCATAAGAACATCGTGGATTTCAACTGCTGAGAGATTCAATCAGCCACATTTTCCTATCAAATGTTAACTCCATGATATAAGTAAATTGTTATGTTTGAATACATTATATATAACTTAAAATCCTACATTGTCGCCTAGTTTTGTTCTTTCTAGTATTCTGTTGTCTATTGCTATCAGTACAGTTTAAAATTCAAAATCAATCGTAGATAAATAGACATATTTCAAAGATTTATGTTATTAGAAAACAATATTAATTATATACCACTTTATGCAGCAGATAGCATTTTTACATAGTCCTACAGCGAATTTTTAGTGAGTATACTTGTAATCATACCCTAAATAATTCATTTATTAGTATGTTTTGTATGTACATATATATCTGTATAAATTTTGTACCTACGACGATTGAAATACAATTTTGTTACGTCAAATGTTCATAACAAGAAATTACACGCACTTAACATGAAAACAGTCATTTTTATTTAGTTAGCAATTGCCAAGTTAGTTAGTTAACAAAGTATATTTGTTAGTTTACTTACTCAATTGTCCAAATTATCATCTCAATTTCAGGTAAGATTTTTATCGGAATTTCAGGGATTTTGGAGGCTAATTGGGTCATTTTTTAAACGCAATAGAAGGTATACACGCCTAATATTGCCCTCAGCCCCTCCCCACCAACTGCTAGAAATTGTATTTTGGTTTGCCTGAATAAACATTTTCGGTTAAACAACTTCTTAAATTATTGATTATTGAATCCATGACCTTCATTTCCTTCCAAAATTGCCTTTCAAAACTATCCAGACCACTGCTAACCTTCCGGGATTTTAGAAACCATCTAAAATCATGGCTGCAATTTAGCAAAAACATGTCAAAGTAGATATAAAGAATTTTGTTTCAATTCGTCTGGAGATGAGTTCCCAAACCGATGCCTAGCTATTTAAAACATTATTTATTAGTACTTAACCTGAAACATTATTTTTTGGCATTTTAATCGAAAGCCATGATGTAGGTATCTCTTTTTTTAGTAAGTCAAAATTATAAAAGAAATGAAACAATAGGTTTTGTCTATTAGTGATGAAGGAAATTATTTTTAAATATAATATTAATAAAGCATGTGGCATCAAATTATGACAAGAATATTCAGGTCACTCGTCAAATGAACTTATATATTTATCAAACAATGTGTTCTCGCTATTACATTTTAGACTACCCAAAGGACTAGGATATATTCAATTTCAGGTAAAACTAAGATGCTGGGATCTGAAAGGACGTTTTTTTATTACTTGGGATTCTGAATAATTTTGATTAAAAAGATAATACACCCCCAGTCGGATAAAAACGTTGCAATTTAAAAATACTTTTTAGAATATAATCAATTTGATAATAGTTTTACAAATGAACTATTTATTAGTTCCACAATTGACCAATGAATGTTTAAAACTACTGAAATTTTAGTCATCTATGTTTTCATCCATTGTTTGCATTTTTTGAAATAGTTATACTCAAAACAAAGTATCGACTTAGATTTTTTTAGACGTTTTAATAGTATTAGTTTAATTTCAGGTACTTAAGTATAACTTCTTACCAAAATTACCTTGGAATACCTATGGGAGATGTCAATTGCCATTTCTACGGGAAATGATAGATATTGCCCTCTGTCTATAATATTATTGTACTACCTACGGAAGTACACATCCAAACATTAGAAATTTCATACAATTTGGAGCTATTTCTTGAGTAAGGGATCCTAAAAAATGAGGGAAGTTTGGATATTCCGGCCTAAGAGTAACTACATTATTCGCGCTCTCTTATCTATTCAAATCATTTATCAGCAAGAGACGGCATAAAATATCACTGCAAATTAATTTTACTCCTTAAATAACCAAAGGTATGTTTTTAAAATTTTACCAAAATATGTTCTTTGCCATAATATATTATGACTACCCGTATAAGAACTCCCTTTGTAAGTCTACTTAACTCTTTCCATCGAACGCTCCTACTATATATTGTCAGCTGATTTGAATTTAATTGTTTATATATTGCAAGGTTTCGATTCTAAAAAACAAACTTCATGAAATGTTTTGTATATAGCAATTTTGGAAATAGTGATTTTAATATCAAATTATGATATTTAATTTTAAATTTAACTTGTTAACGGGTTCTTGTATTGTATGGATAGCGATGGAATTAAACTAAAGCTCATTCAGTAATCACAGTGATTTAAGATCAAGCCAAGCTCCCTAGAGCCTTTGTGTATTTTATTGTGTGCGAACAAGCTCCCCATGGGTAGAGTTTCATGTATGTAAATCTACACACTAAGTTTGCTTGGCTCATCAATTTTTTACAAATGGTTATATTAAAAATTACATTATTTGGAAATTCTCAATTTAATTTTAAACTTGTTTTTTATCAAATTTGGATGAGTACTAACAATGCTTAATAAATCATTTTATTTTAGACAATTTTACAGAAGTTTTTATCAATTTGCACTTATTTTATTATATACCTAAATTTGTTGACATCACTTTTACAACCCTGCCAGAAATTTACCAAGGTATGTTAATGTTATATCATTTTTAGGTATCTAATTCTATTTGGTTTCCAAACAAATTCCACATTTTTTCTGGATCAATATTTTTTAATGAAATTTTCTGCATTGTTTAGGCAGATGTTTTAAGCACAATATAGAAAATTTCATTTTAAAATTGTGGAATTTATTTGGAAACCAAATTGTTACCTAAAAATGATATAACAACATGCTTTAAATTTCTGGCAGGCTTGTAGTAGTCAAAATCAAATCAATTATAATTAGAAATGTTAGCTTTATCACTGCTAATACATTTCTCTATATTCCTTACCTTAGAAATATATAAAAAACTACCATGATATCATTATAGTTAATGAAAAAAAATTATATAATTATTCATTTTGGTTTCATAATATGTTTCAATATTTTTTTAAGTTAGCTAAGTAGTTACATTTTCCATTAATTTCAAGAAGGTCATCACTATTCAGCAATATTCATCCAAACTTAATAACATATAGACAGCAATAAAAACTTCCCCTATTACTATATACAATTATTCAAATTAATAGAATGTCACTAACATACATTAACCCTGTTCATGACAATATATTTTTATAATGCTTCTGCTGTGGTAGTAACCAAAATACAATATACAGGGTGATTCATAATTACGTATACACTGATACGAATGTATATTGCTTTGTCTGTATGCATATACACTGATACGAATGTCTATAAATATCGATCAATAAGAAATGCCAAAATTATATAATTCCTATTTAAATAATGATTTGTAATAAATGATTTCTAAATTAGTTTCATTAATTAATTTTCATACCAGTGTATACCTAATTATGAATCGCCCTGTATTATGTTTGTTATGTATTAATATTATAATAATATCATAAATAAATATTTTCTAATTTTTCCTATGATGCACGACTTTGTGGACACCCTGTATAAGCATAATGTCAAATAATGATAAATGTGCACCATCCAATATTTATCTGAACATACAACATTTGATGACCTGTAAGTACAAGACCAAATTCTTTGCTTTCACAGAAATATCTACAATTGAGCATCCAATCATGAGCACCAGTGTCAATTTAAGAAATGTCAGAGATAGAGGTTATTTCATATGAAATTACAAAAAAATGTGTGCCATAAGGTGATTTTAGTAGTCATAATTACAACATCATAGAATATTTTATTGTTTGTTTTAAAGGAAGGTATCTACCTATGGATTTTTAAGACTTTCTTAACAAAGGATACCTTTGATTTTTTATATATGTAAGTATACAGTTGGTGCAAAATTAGTTGGGACAGTTGCATTTTTTATTCAACTTAGTAACATTTAATTTCACAAATACATACAAGCTTTAATATTTATTTTTTGATAAAAAATTATGTTTCCTGAGTGTAATAAAGCTTATCTGAATACAATTAACTTCTCATAACTGCCGCTTGAGCACTCAAGATCTATTGATAACTACCCTGTCTACACTGATTCTCTTTTCTTAATTATGACTGTGGGGCATGGCATCCACTGCAATTATTGATTGATTGATTTTCCTTGTAAATAATCTGTATTAAGTGAAGTACATACCCTTTCTCCTTCATTGTGCTGCTAGTTGCCTGTTATACTGCCTGGCAAAGAAGATATTAGTGCAGAAAAGAGAGCTGTTGTCAAAACTGAACTTGATGAATGGTATTTAATATGAGCAATAGCTGAAAAGGCAGGAGTTAGCAAGTCATCAGTGTCCAGAATCAAATCAAATTTTATATTGCTGGCAATCTGCAAGTGTCAAGATGTGCAGGAAGATGTGGTAGGCGAAAGTTGTCAAATGATAAAGATGGTAGGGCTCTTGTCCATTCAGTGAACAAAAATCCAACTCCTACTGCAAAGATTGGGCTCATGCAGGCATAAATGCTTCTGTCAGAACAATTCAATATTGCTTGAATCAGCTAGGTTATCAGTCAAGAGCAACACAGAAGGTCCCTCCATCAACTCCAGCAATGAAGCTAAAGCACTATCAGTTTGCAGTTGAGCACAGGAACTGGATGGTTGAGGAATGGAGAAAGGTAGGTAACTTGGGAACTTTATTGATTACACATATTAAAGCACTCTTTTTTGATTACTATATAGAAATAAAATACATAACATTATACATTATAAGTTGTATTAGTGTACAATAACTTGGTACACTGCAGCATTGCAACATTATTGTGTGTAAAAGTGAGCTGCCACATTATTCTGACAATGCATATTCACGTTGTTTAGGTGGCATTCAGTGACAAATCATCTTTCAAATGTCAAAGGGCTTGCCCAAGAAGAATGCACAACTCCAGCATGACCAGAGGCAACTGCCACCCAGCAATGTCATCCACAAAAGGTGATGGTATGGATTATCATTAGCCTCAGTGGTACTGGTTGCATGCTTGTTTGTGAAGGGAACATGTACAAGGAGCAATACAACCACATCCTTCAAATTTCCTTTGGCACCCCAAATGCAGGAATGGTATCCAGATGGAACTGGTATATTCATGCAGGATAAGGCACCATGCCACACTGCAAAAATTAATTTTCAGTACTTTCATGAACATAATATGCATGTTTTAGATTGGCCTGGTAATGCACCTGACTTGAACCCCATAGAAAACCTATGGGGTATTATTAAACTTAAATTTAAGTCTATAAACTTCAGATTGAAAAAAGATTTGATCAGTGAACTGGTCAAAACTTGGAATTGGGCACCTGACATTCAGAACAATGTCAAACAGTTGATCAATTCCATGCCTAAGCGCATTCAAAGTGTTATTAAGGCCAAAGGTGGTAATTCTAAGTACTAGATTAATTTGAGTTATTTTGAGACATATTTGTAAAACTTTTAAATATTATTTTGAATTTTGTATATTCTGCTTGAAAGACGTTTAGTGTACATGTAAATATATGTACAAGATTGATTAATTAAACTCATGCCTGTTGGAAAGTAAAATTGTTATGTTTTAAAGTGTCCCAAGTAATTTTGCACCAACTGTATATAGATTTTTAATAAAAAAGTGGCCATTTTTAAAAAGACTCTAAACTCTGACATTTTACAGAAAAAAGCCAATACCATGACCTGCTGTGAACATGTTATATAAACCTTGCGGTGGTCCAGTTGTTGCAACTAAAGGAGTATCCATAGTATCATCTTCTTCAGATTGGTCACTGCTCTTCACTCTATCCTGTTTGTTTCATAACTTTCTAAAACAGGTGTCACCTATCAACTACAAAATAATTTTAATGTATTAAGCACCTAGCTACATATGTATGTGTAAATGATTATAAATGTCCATTACCTTTGTCTTTACTGGTGCTCACAGCTCGCTTTGTAGGAATTTTATATTTGGCTAATAGTTTCTTCTAGTTTTCCTATGATTTTTTCTAGCTTTTTAAGCTGCATCTATGAATACTTGCCTCCTGCTTTTCTTTGATAGATAAGGTTTTGTCAAAACTGACAATGACTTGAGATTATATGTTTTTTTATCCATTTGTTGCTGAAGAACTTCATCTTATCTCATTTTGTTCACCAAGTCTTTTGACACTTCATCATAAATACTATCATCTCTTGAAAACAAAACCACAAATGTTTTTTTTACATACTAATAGGTATTGTTTGATTGTTTGAATCAAATCCACAGTTTCTACTTTTAGTCATGTGGTTTTTTATGTGACTAAAAGATTTTTCTACTTCTGGTGCACTAATCATCAAAAGAAGAGAAAAGGTCAACTTGCTTAAAAGGGGATAGTGTTCACTTCTGTCAAACCAATGAGTCAATTCTGTCATCTACTTTATACAGGGATTAGAATGGAAAATGAAAAAAAAAACAGAATATATTTGATAGCCACCCATGTTGTCCATTTTGACACTAGAAAACATATGACATATAAAATCATACAATTACTTGAAAAGACCTTGACCCCTTACCCCATACAAGTTTTAATTCATTTTTAAAAGATTTACAAAAATAACATTTTCAGCTTGAAAATCCGCGGAATTCCGCGAATCCGCGGAAGATTCTAATCTCTGATTATTTATCACATTGAAATTGAACAAGTTTTTCTGGTGTTACTTTTTAATTTAAATTAAATAGCACGATACCTATCTGTTCTTATAGGTGTTGACCAATATAACACAGAACATTTGATTTGAAAGATACAGGGAAACCAACTTAATAAACTTTTGGTGAAAATATCAAAAGTTTTCAAATATATGTATATATATACCTAGTAGTTACCTGGAGTTCCTGTAGCACGACGTTTAGGAAGATTTTTTGCTTTCATTACTGTAACGGTAATTTGGTTTGTGTCTGGTAAATACCGAAGAGATAATAACACTTCTGGTTGGTGATTATCTTCGTACTAAAATAAGAAAGGAAAGACCTATAGAATTAGATATACCATTGCTCTCTCTATACCATAAAAAATTTAATGAGACCATTATAGAAATAAAATCAGCATGCTAGAGGTTGTACATAGATTGGATGTATTGTATATTTTAAATGTTATTTTAATTAATTTACTATGATTGACGTATAAAACCAAAAGTGTATTAATAAACCAGACTATATACCTAGTTAGTTTCTTTTCAAAATACGTAGGTACTTTTAAAAAGATAAAATGGTCTTTGAAAGAGAAATCATTATTCATTATCACTGTTTTTAAATTTATATTGTCATCTTATCATTTATAGATCATTCTTCCAGATACCATCGTCCAACTAACAATGTTTCATAACACGGATACTGTTCTCCGAACTATACAAATGATAAATGCATTTTAATATATAGTTTCGAGAATTTTAGGTAATGCAGATATCATTGTATCTATATAATGTGTATGTTATTAATCTAATAAAACCAATTTGTTCTATATTCTATTTAATGAACCCTTTGTTACTTTAAATAGCAGACAAAAAATTGTTGAATTACTTAAATATGTATTCGATACAAAAATTGGTGAATTAGGTAGGTACGTATTCGAGCTCGTACATAGGTATATACCATAGAAATAGACTTGTTTTACTAGAAAAGCGAAGCAGTCAAGTTCTGTGGTACATACATACATAGGTGTATACTCTGAATCTATAAAATGTAGGTTATACTTACCACTAATTCACGTGGGATTATAGGTTTGGATAATCTGACATGATCATTAAGATTTAAATCTAAATCACCTAGTGAGCATATGGCTTCTCCAAGAATAAATTCCCTCGAAAATCGATCAAAAGAGATCACAGCAAAATGCAAACAGAGCACTTTAATTTGGGGAACTGTAATATCCTGAAAAAAAATTGTGAGGTAATGGCAAAAAATTAATCACACTATTAGCAACGAAGTAGCACGTTTTATTATATTAATTAAACTATACAATAAATAGAGATGTAGATAATTTTTTTTTGTAATATTCGTCAATTATATTATTTATTAACCACAACATAGATTTATAACAGTAAGGTACCTGAAACATGACCTCTTCACCGAACTCTGGATTATTGCTTCGTTTCTTGACTTTTGTCCGAATTCTATGTCGCTTTTCGGGCAGCAATTGGAGTATGACATATGTATCCAGAGAGAGCGGTGCCAAGTCAGAATTGTCAGTAGGGCTTACTAAATCCTGACACCGATCAATCAGAACATATAACTGACGAGTACTATTGTTATATTTGACAAAGAAAGTTTGACTGCCACGATCTGAAAAAAGATTGGACGTATGCTAACATAGGCCGATTTAATAAACTTGATTTTTAAATATTAAAAACCACAAGGGTCAAAAACTGTTTTAGCTCAAATCCTAAATTTTGTTAAATCAATTTGGAGTGTTATTTAAAAGTATTAGAACTAACAAAGTCAATAATCATCTGAAAATTATTATTACACTTCACAGTTTCCAGCTAATCAAAATAAAATACAGAACGTGATAACTTTGGACATTCAACATTTAAGTAATTTTCATATTGATTGACTTTGTTAGCTCTAATATTTTTATATATCATTTACCTGTTGAAAACCACAATGACATTCATACTATTACTCAGTTAGAGTTAATACCCAAAAAATGATTTCACATATTTATTACACTTTTTGATCTTTTTTGATTTTCTATTAGTTTTGTAACGATTTCGTAAAATTCATGGTTCTGTCAGTAAATTAGCAAACTTTGTTTGTTGCTATGCAATATTGGTATTCCTAGTAACAGTTCCTAAGTAAAAAAAACTCACTAAATAAAGTTCAGATATAGCACAAATTTGTAAATATTCTTTGTTGCTATGTTATATTGGCATCCATAACAACCGCATAAAAAATCTGGCAACGGATATTTAATCCTCACCCCAAAATTAGTCTAGGTAACTAATTTTATGTTAAGAAATTTTCGAATATTTTTTATTTATAATTTTTTAAGACTTCTCTAGAAAAATTTTAATAAGTAGGTACAGTAGAAAAATCACAACACACATGAAATATACTTAGTATTTTTAACAATCACATTTAATTAAATTTATCTGTCTAATTTCAAATAGGCACCTACCTGCGTTTGAAAAGTCATGCAGCTAGCTAGATAGATACCTCATAATAAATAAAACAACTTCCTGATATTTACCTAATTGTAACAAAGTACTAGGTAGTTTGTATTTAGCTTTAGTAAATTGTTTAAATTAATTAAACAAATTAATTTTCAAAATATTCTCTTTCAGTATACTAACTTAGATAATAGTTTAAAATTATTTCAAATTAAATTTAACAATCTACGTAAAAATAAACCAACATAATGTTTTCAACTCAACACCTCTTTTAATTAATTAATACATGTACATAAATTTTATTAACTCGATACATGTTGTCTATAAATTCATTCTGGTAAGATAACATGTAGGATTTCAGTGTAAGATCTTGATGTGTGTTACAATACTGCACTTTTAATATGGGCGTATATTCATAAATTTGTTACCTGTTGAAGAATATCAAATGATTTTGTACATTATTATAATATTTTAAATTACATTTTATGGGTGGTATTACCGTGTCTATTTTTTACAAATACTATTATAACTAATATGAAGCAATTTGTGTCTAATGGAATTAGACTAAAGCATTAATTATGAGGTTGGATATGTCATCAAAACGATGATTTGTGGTTGGGCTTTTAGTATAGATAATACTGTGACTTCGACAGCGCATAAATTATTTAGAGAATGCCTGAAATAGAGACATAAATTTAGTGATTTCCGAACCATATACAAGATGAACAATATATGAGTTGTGCCAAACTTCAATGTCAGATGATAACTCCATGTACTACAAAAGCTATATTCATCTCCACTCAAATTCTAGTCTTCTTGATTTTGATGCAAAACAAACAATAAATAAACAGACAAACAAAATAAATAACTAAATGAACAGAGAACCAAACACCAATAAATAAAAAGATGGACAAATCCTAACAAAAGCATTTCGTTACCTGTAAGTGGTTCAACAGAAGAAGGACTTTGAAGTGGAGAAATTAAATGTCGAGATGAAACATCAGTATCGGGTGTTGGCGGCGATTGTTTGGTACTACACCGACTAGTGTTTCTTGAAAAAATATGTTGCATAGAGTTAAAACTAACAATGTCAATCACACAATATTATTCTCACAAAAATGGATAAAAGAATTGGTAATATTATATACAAACACAACAACAATATTATTTCAAAGTTGTCAGTAGAATAAGCAAATTGAATAAATCAATATTACTATGTTAAAGTCTGCAATATTTCGATATTGGCGTAATAAACTATTAATCAAAAGCACATTTTGCATCGGATTCCTTACTTTGAATCTGGTCCATACGCTAGTCCCCAGTTGGTCTGACCTCCAAGAGATGTTGGCTTTCCCAAAAGAGTGGTTGTTGAACTCGAAATATTAGTATTCTGCTCTGAAAGGCATGAAAGTGCTTCCTTATATTCGAGTTTGTATTCACGATTTTTTTTAAATGCATTATAGAACCAGGTACCGATTGCAACTATAATAGATACGCTACCCAACACAATCACAGTCAAAGCACCTGCACTCAGAGGCATAATATCTAAAAAACAAAACAAAGTATGACATGGTATAATTTCTAAAACCAGCAATTTATGAAATAAAACAATCCCTACTTTGCAGTTGAACGTTGAATACCAAAATGTTACAAAGTAACAAACAATTAACAAGTAATAAAAAATCAGTAACTGTCAAGCAATAATCCCCAATGTAATATCAAATTAGCAATGTATGTACAGGGTAATCCTTAAAAAAAAAAAAAGGATTTAGTAGTACGTAATTTAGACTGGCTTTAAGAAAGCTTGGAAACACAGGACGAACTTTGGGAGTACCTGGCGCAGAGACCACTGCAGGGCTAAGCCACCAACCAAAGAAGTCATCAATAGTCTCAGCCATGCAGAGGTAGTGACCCCTTTATTAAATGAAAAAACATGAAGTTAATCTAGGGGATAAAGATACAAATAGAATATGAGTCAGGAATATTGTGGATTAGGTAGGTATTCCCTTAACGTTGCAGCCTGAGGAAACAAAACGGCGAATGTTTTTAATTAGGCACGTCAATATTATTATTTTCATATTATCATCTTTTTTAGGAAACAAACGGACTTTAACAATAATATGTACCTAGGTATATTGGTATTTCTAAACATTATTATAAATGGCTTTCTAAATCAATATAAATAAAAACAATTTATTGTGGTGTAATAATCAGGACTGGTATGTGTTTAAACAAGTGCCCCAAAATATGCATGTATTGTAATGTTTTGAATAGGACTGGCTTTCTATATCAAAATATATATTTTTTAATATTGTGAAAAGACAACAAAAACAAGAGAAGGTCAAAAACAATGTTTTTAAAAGAATTGTATGAAGTGGTACCTAATGAATGACCAAAAAGCAAAAAAGAACGAAAACAAGATTTTGTATGTATTTTGTATAAAGCTAACTTAATAGATAGGTAGATTAATAAAGTGAGAAAATTCTGATGTTATTAAACTATAAGTATACTAACAAATTCAGTGGGTATATGTAGTTTCATTTATCCTTCATTATTTTTCAAACAAAATAGTTCCATAAAACCATGACTTCAACTTAAATTGGTACCTAAATAAATGCATCTTTTTTTCACTTTTTATGTATGTATTATTGATCTACCAATCTGCTAAGTTTACTTTAATATAACAAATATACAAAACATACAACTCTTGATACCTTTTATTTTGCGTTTTGATCATCCAATAGACCAATTCATACATTTCTTTAAAAAAAGTTTTTTGTTTTACTTTCTCTTGTCTTCAGTATGTCTTTATACGCATTCATAAACTAATTTTCTAAAGGTAAAAATCACCAGATTAGAATGTTCTTGGTAGATTTGTTTTCCCAATGGTTGAAATGCGCCAAAGCCAATAGGTGAACTTGATCGAAATCAGGTTGTTTGAATACATACAAAAAACATTTGAGGATACTTTTGAAGATATAGTGAAGAAAAAACTGATCAAACTGCAACTCTATACAAAAATAGTACGTATATAATAAAATGGAGATTATTGATGATATAGCTACTGAACACTTGTTTGTTACTTTGTAACATTTTGTATTCAAAGTTTCAAATCAAAAGTGTTTTTTTTCTCAAAAAGTCCGTTAATAAATAACGATTTTTGCTTAACAGTTCAAATTTCAGAATCCAAACATGTCATTCATACATATTTGTTGTGGTTCATTTTTTTCACGATAAGTCGAACTACATTTTAACGATACCAGCCTACTATTTTCTTTGGGTAGTTTCTAGACCTACTTAATCAAACAAACCAATATGTTTTCTGTCCAATCTGGTAAACCAGAGGATTAGCCTGCGTTCAAATTACAAAATAATTATGTATCATCAAAATATTCATAAAAGATTGTGGATCATCTTAGTACAATAAATTCTTTTTCAAACGTATTAACAATATTGTTTAGATACAACAAATTCTATGCAACACTTTTTATTTTATTTCATAGTAAATAATGAATTCTTCAATTCAAATAATAAAAAATAATTCATTCTACTCTCATACCTACTTCAACATAAATATTTCTTAATTAACTTAAAATTTACTTTTACACCTCAAAGAAATATAGACTATTTTTTATACATTTAAAAAGATGTAGCTTATATTTTCCCAGAAAGCCGAGAATAGTAGTGTAGCGTCAGGAAATGTCTAAATATTGATAGAAGAATGCTAGCTAAAAATCGTGTTGTTTTTCTATTACTCCAGAACATGTCATGGGTTTCTTATACTTTTTACAGATAATCATAGCTATAGCTGAGTAGCTTGTTCAAATTAGAAATACCTAACTTAATTTGTGGAATTAATTTTATGATATCAAAATTTATGGAAATACGGAATATTTAAATTCTCAAATTTAAATGTAACCAATACTCTTCTTTGGTATAAATATTTCTTATTTTAAAATTTATAGAAATAAAGATCGTATTATAACATTTAACAGTATAAACAGAAGTCGTTAGTAGACTAATCATAGAGACCTTTGCCCCTTTCCAGCCCCAAATTTATAGTCAGCGTTTTTTTCTTGGAGTCCATCATACTAATGTTGCTTTTTTCATAGTTATTAATTTGGTATATACACAAAATTCACACATCAGAGAAGGTGCAAAACAAATTTTTTTGATATACAAAAATATAAAGAAAAGCTCTTATTGTTTTACTATCATGTATACAATACCAAGTAACCTTAATAATATTAAAAAAACTAACTAAATTTATATTTATAAAACTGTAAATCTTGTATCAACCAAATCAATTATATATTGGAACTACCTACGTATAGGTATATGTAAGTAAAATCCGTTCCCACCAACATCACTAAAAACAGTTTTGTTAAATAAATCTCAATCTTCAAACAAATATACAAAGATGTAGATACAAACGTACAAATCAAAGTTTCAAATTAGAAGAGTAACTTAGTCAGAAAAATTAAAATTCGAATTTTCTGTTAGGCATTCATTAATCTAACATTCTGATTTATACTGAATCGAAATGGGCAATACGTACTAAAGTAAAAGATTTTTTCTTATTTGCAAATCTATTTAACATTGACAGTTTGCATAGCCGTAGGCACACATCAAATTGTATCAATATCTTTCTTTACTTTCTTATGAAATTATAAAACTAAAGTTATCTAGTAAAAAAAAGATATTGATATTAGTTTCATAACAAAAGCTAACATTAATTTGAAAATTTTGTACCTGTCTTAAGAAATTGTCAAAATATTATTTGTATGAAACTTCGGGTTCGATTTTATTATAAGAAGAGACAGAGGTTTAAAATTTTCTTTATGTGACATGTTATCCATCACTTGAATCACTTCTTCTTTTAATATCTAGACCTAGTGGATCGACTACTGTCTGTTTGGCATCAGAACGACAAAAACCATTAATCCTGTGACCTAGAAAGCATGTGTATTGCACGCTACACACGGTGTAGCCAGTACTCAAGGACACCACGGGATACGCAACACATTGCCCGAAAATTGACTACCTCTTCACGGTCCTTTCCATAATACCGGTTCCCAAACCAAGATGCGGGGATACTTTGGTCACTTATCAGATGTGTCGGAGGTAGGTTTTCTAGTCCCTGAGCATATTTGCAACTTAAAAGAGTGCTACAACTGGTTTTCGAACCGTGTACTTTCCAATCCGTAGTACAGCGCGTCAAACATTTAGCTACTGGCTGCTCAATTGAATAATCACTTGAGGTAGCAATTTTCAAAAAGAATACATCCACCACTCGGAAATCCACCTGACAAGATATTTAAAAAAACAAGCAACAAATGTTATCAATTTATTTCAAATTTAGATCTAACTAAAGAAAATTACTAGCAGCTTATAGTCCAGTTGGTGTAAAAAAAGCCTTGGTGGTCAATGTTCTGTTTTTATGTTAATTAGTGCATTTATGAAATATAATTTGAATAATATACCACATTTTAAGTAAATTTGACAAAACACATTATTTGGATCTAATGAAGTTGCTTATTTTTTAAACTGACGATTATTCTCATTCTGCGACTTAATCTCAAATTCAGCAAAAATGTAGTAAAATAAACGATATTTGTTTTGGCACAGCATTGCTATAGATTTTTCTAGAAAGCTAATATACCACCAATTGCTATTAGATATATTCATAGAAATGTAGTTCTATTTATATCTCTATGGGTATAGTTGCCGTATATGATAGGCGTAAGAATGCGAATATTAGTCAAAAAGAAATAATAATACCCAATGTTGTGTATTGTACTAGATTCCCAACCAGTAGAGTTTTGTGTTTCCCTGAGGTAAATGATTCCATGTTTTACTAAAATTGTGTTTCCATTGAAATCACATAATATATAATTACAAGGCTTCTAACCGTAGGTACAAATACCCCACAGAAAAAACATCGATTTTGTTTTTATTGAAAACACATCACATGGTCAATACCTAACTGTCGGATGAAAATTGGACACCAAAGCACCAGTGATGTTTTAAAACAAAGCAGAATATTAATACTCTGTAAAACAATTTAATCCATTTAAAGAATTTACAAGTTATAGACCTACCTAATTATTATTTGTTTGTTTTAAACAATCAATGATATAGTTAGGCAGATACCTAATAGTTTGGTAGCAGCCTGAACCAATTAATCTGATTTATAATATTAATGAATGCGACTCAATATGATGGATTACAAACAACAAAATTTATCCTGAAGCTGCATTATCGAAAACCTATAAGTATAGGTAAAGAATTTAATCAATCTTATTACTTTACTGGAAGGTAGGTACCCACATAATAATGAAGTTAAGCATCTGGAATAATTTATTTCATACCAAAAATAAAATCCAATGTTTTGATTTTAATTTTTTTCATTCTGCTAGCTATTATTTGAATTTTTTTTACTTTAACTTGTTGTGATAAAAATGATTCAAAATTTAGTTTAATCTTAAAATTCATTTGTTTTAAGTTTCAGGTGTTTTTTAAAATGATTTCCTAAAAACCCTCTTAACAAATGAATTTCCTAATTCTTAAAGTAATTAAAGTATAGTTTACAAAAAGCTTTGCTATCCAGATGCCGACAATTCTAATTGTTTCTTATATCCGGTGGAAAACAATTTTTCTTAAAAAGACTATGAAAAATAAACCTAAGTAAGTAGAATAAAAAATCATCTTGTAGATAAACTAAATATGGTTTTGCTTATTTATAAAAAGATTTTCTAACATGTCAATATAATTATAAACTTTAAAAAATCATAAAAGTTCATTTTTGTTATAACAACGTGCTTTTTAATTGATCACTATTGTACAGAGCTCTTCAACTAAATTTTGATCCGTAGAAAGTTGCCAGACAACCGGAGGAACACCTCTGGATCCATCACTGATTCATAAAGATAACGAAGACCATATAAGATAGAGCTTCTGCAATCCAAAATTTTAGATAGAAAATGTACTTTTATTAACATTTGTGTTTTGTTGAGTGGTCTCAAAAATACATTTCTTAGAACATTATTATGAGTACATAAAATAGAGTGTAAATATTTTTTTAATTAAAATTGCATAGGTTGTTGTTGTTGTAGCCCCTACCCTTTGTAAAAAAAAGGGGTAGTCCTCCCAGTGTGGGTTATGAATTTGATTACCTCTGATGGATTTAACCATAGGTCAGAGACATT
>JAUYWI010137971.1:0-32990 GCA_034780595.1 Parotoplana pacifica | reverse complement strand
ATAAAGTTCCATTGACTTGTTTGTTAAATTTGTGTAATGTTGTGTATAATTATGTAAATTGGTGTCACAATATACAGTTTTTTTTTAAATTTACCATTTTTTAAAATAGAAACAAACGGAAAATAAACATAGGGACCAGAAATTATAAAATTACATTATTTTTAAGTTATATATTCATTAAGTATATCATAAACTAGTACAAATTTGAAAGCCATAGATTAACTATTTCTATTTGTATGCTATTTTGAAAAAGTAGATAGTCTAATACGCAATTTTTTACGAAACGACCTATAAATAGATTTACAAAACTAGTCGCTTTTGTATGATTAAACATGGTTCTTTAAATATTTCTTGTTTATTTTTCTCCTTAAATTACGTTTCTCTAAATTTAATTCTCTTATTTCATTTTAAAAGTAGAAAAAATTATAAAATATAGTAGGTAGGTCAATTTTTTTTACTATATATAGCAAAGATGTGTAATTAGGGGCAAGATACTTGATGATTATGATGACATTAACAGATTTGCAATTTACATAGGTATTAGCAGATTTACAAATTACAAGAATACATTAAATTTAGAGTTCAAGCATATTTATACCAAGAAGCTAATATATTTAGGTACATAAATTTACCTGTAGAGGTAATTTCCATAGTATTAGGCAACTTACTTTACTATTCAGCTACTTAATACAATTAATTAAAGTGTTCTCAGAAACTTATTGTCAATTAAAATAAATATAGTCATGAAGAGTCAAATAATCTAAATTTATTAAATTGTTAATTTTTCCACCATTTAAAATGGCTATAGACATGGAACAAACGAATTTTCTATAGCTCTCTGTTGTTCTGCAGTAAATTTGAGTCCATTTTCCATTCACAGTTTTTGAATATGTTTTGAAAGGGTGTTCTTTATTCTTCAGTATGTTGTTGATTTTGTTTTGTATATTTCTTTTGTATTGAGAGTTTACAATTTCAACCAGTTTTCTTGAACTTATTTTTCCAATTTTAGAATATAAAACAATCAACTTTTTTAATTTTCAGCAATATTGTTACCCCATACTTGACTTGCGTATAGTATATTTGGAATAATAAGAATATGGAAGATTTGGTATTTTTGTTTCTCTTAATGTAGGCCTATAAGGAATTATGACTGACAAGCTTTAATGATAGTTGACCTATGTTTATTCCACTTCATGTCATTTGTAATGATAAGGCCTAAGCATTTTACTTTTTCAACTCTAGGTATTGTTTCATTTTTGATCTTGAGTCTGGTAGAGTTTTGGTTGATTTCATTCACTTTAATTTGGATTATCATTTCTTCACATTTTTCCATTGAGTTTTAAGTTGTTTTCATCTGAAATATAATCTTTAAAATAATTTCTTCAATATTTGATTGATCATTACTGTGATTAGCTGTTTCAAAACAATAGACCGGTCTAGTCTATATGATTATTATTAATCTTATCTGTAACATATGTAAATAACTCATAGGTCCACCTTGAGGTATGCCAACTTTGATTTCAATATCTTTATTATAGCTGTAATTGTGTATGACCAATTTGTCATATAAGATTTCAGCCATTGTGAGTAATGATTAGTATTATCATTTACTAGATTTAAGAGTTTATTTTGTAAGATTGTATTGAAAGAAACCTTTGCTACGCGGACAATACTGCAGACAGAGTTGGACTTGGAATCAACATAAAGAAAACAGTCACTATGGTCATTTCCAAGAAAGCCAAAAAACCCAAGTGCAAACTGAAGAACTCCATCTTAGAGCAAGTAGATCAGTTCAGATATCTCGGGGCAACAATCGGAAGTGACGGGAAAAAGTGAGAAAGTAAAACGTAGAGTGCTTTTGCTGAGCTATCCAAGATCCTGCAAAACCAGCGAGTCTCCTTTAAAATCAGAAAATGAGTTCTGGACTGCTACATCACTCCTATTATGGCAGCGAAGCTTGGGCCATGAACAACAAAACCGAAAATGCTATCAACGCAGCAGAAATGTGGTGTCTAAGACATGCAGAAGATCTCATACTTAGATAGAGTTACAAATGAAGAAGTGCTGAAAAGGGTGGGAAAGAAGTGAAATCTCAGCAGGACCATCAGAAAAAGTCAAGCAACTTTCTTTGGACATGTCATGAGAAGAGATTGGAACATCTAGTAACTACAGGAAAGATCGACGGTAGGAGGAGAAGAGGGAGGCAACGAGAGAAGATTGCAGACTGATTTGAGTGGGTGGTTAAATGTAACTCCGATCAACATCATTCATGCTAACGCTCATAAGCACGGCACTTAGAAGAAGAAAATTATTGTTCAAAATCTGTAGACTTTTTTTTGTTAATCTTATATTTACCAATATTCAACATTTTAACAAAATTTTATGACTTTTATTAACCTTTGCCACCCAAAGCCATTTCTAGATGTCCATATATTTCATATTTCGAATGAAACATCAAAATACAAAATGGCCCAGTGGTTCTGAGGGCTCCTTTGAAGCTATTTGAGTGGTCTTTGAATCGGCTTCAATCGGCCCAATATTTCATTTTTAGATTCCAAAGATGTGTTTATTTTATGTGTTACCTAGCTTCATATTTTAGCCTCTGTGGCTCTTGTAAAATAGCTTCCAGTAACTCTTAGAACCATTATAGGCATTTTGGTGACCTAAAGGAAACATGGGCAACCCAATAAAATGCTAGCAGGATAGAAAATTATCTTTAGATTGCAAATATGAAATATTGAACTGATTAAAAAGCCATATTATGGCCTCAATTTACTGCCAGTAATTCTCAGGAGCACTGGACTACTTTATTTGATCTAACTGGATTTTTCAATTTTCCCACTTTATTGAACTTAGCTGAACACAGTAATTGCATTTTAACTTTTAAGTTATTTATGCGTACCTAAATACAGTGCAGTACATTTCAAAAATTGTTTCCATATGAAAACAATAGGCAGTAAAGTTTATGATCCCTTCAAATAAATCCTTGTTTTCAAAACCTTTTTCCATTTATCAACTGTTACTAAGGTTACCAATATTTCAAAATTTGTTAATTTACTGACAACTATAAGATACCAAAGATCAAAAAAGTGTGATAGCTCAAACCCTAAACTGTGTGAAATTATTTTTGGGTGTTATCTCTCGGTAATACTCGTACACATGAATGCAAAATTGTAGGTCCAAATAGAGTCTTCATTGTCACTTCTGACGCGCTGAGAATTGGGGGTTTTATAGTAGATGTCTCCGTATGTCCTGTGCGTTCAACGTTTCTTGAGTAGCATATTTTAAATTTTAAATAAATCGCACTAACGTGTGCAACATAATGAACATTAATGGACCATGATGTACCATCATTTTTAACATAATGCACCATGATGTACATAATCCCTACTTTGTTTTAGTAACTCCGGCCACATGCTACATCAATTTCTTTACTTTTAGTGTCTTAGAGGGTTCTAACCATAATATCAAGTCTCAAATGTTTGATGGTTTCACCACATAGTGCCCATATGTGAATATAAGTTCAGAACGGCCAGTCCCGAGTTGTACAAATATTACATATAAATTCTGGGGTCACTCAATATGAAAAAAAAATCAGTGTAAAAAAGGTTGCTCGATTTACTTCAAATTTATATAACTGACTTCTCATGGACGTTATCAATCAATTAAAAAAATTGGCGTGATCCTAGTTCGCAAGAAAGAATTTTTTGGTAAAAATATTTTATGTTATTCATATAAAAATTACGATAAAATACAATACGATTTGCAGGTAACATACATATAAAATGTCTTCAGAAAACGTCTTTCTTGTGAACGTAAGACCACGCCCATTTTTTTAATTGATTGTATAGGGGGCTTCAAAAAATGTCGCTTTTATTAAAACAGTAGGTATCAAACAGATTCATAAGCAATCCTATAGGTATGTTACAAAAATTAACAAACATAAATGCAATAGTGTAGAGGTTCAAAACAAGGTATTCCCCATCTTGTCAATAATCTCCTGAAGATCCTCACGAAGCCGAGTGAAATCTCTGTTCAATTTGAACTGACTGAATTGACCAAGAAATTTACAACAGACTGTCGATCGGTGAATTTAATGTTTGCTCGATGTACCTCCATATTACGGAAAATAAAACGATCGTACAGATTCATATCTGGTGAATACGGAGGTTGGACAATTCTGCCGATGTTGTTGTCTCGGAGGAAATCGCTGGTCTCCTTGGAGACATGTGGCCGCGCAAAGCACAGTTTAAACGTTTAAATTTCAAAAACTATCTATGCATAGATTTTATGTTCAAAGACATTTCAAAGTTATACAAGATTAATCAATAACCATAATATTTCGTATTTCTACACAAAAATAGATAATAAAAATCTTAAATTTTAATTATTTGCTTCAAAGATAGAAAACTACTTTTTTAAACCCCCTATAGATACAATAAATACAAAATATTAAGCTAAAGTGCTACGTAAATATTGTATTACAGATATTTGCAACCATCACAGGATCATTTTTCATATTGTCATAATTTCCATCTTGGCAATGTCCACATGTACTGGTACATTCTAGTCCATGCCTCCTGCAGGTACACCTTAGGGTATTGCATTCTTCCAAACAGTTGCAATGAATTATCTGAGTCAGTGCATCTGCAGCAGGGCTTTTGTCTCTCATCATTGGAACAAGTTTGTCCCTTTTCACCTTCCACACCCACTCAGATGGCACCATTTCATCATTACATCCCATCCACATCATAACCTGGTAGTAAGTCTGCTAAGAATGAAATTTACAGAGTGCGTTAGTGGGAGTAGTTTTGGCGTCACAAACGTTTAGCTCTTGCAACTTTCTTGCAGAGCATATTGTATCTAATAGATGCAACGGTGTCCTTCTGATCCTCATTGAACAAAGCTACCTTTGCTTTAGAACCATTGATTTCCACAATATCCTGGTTTTGCTTTAGTAGAGAGAATGCTTTTGAACAGTCTGTCATTGTCATTGTCTTGACGATTCGTTTGAACCCCCAGCTTCTTTCGTATTCCGAATACCCTGGACACCGAATCGCATCCCGTAAAGGCATGCAGGAACAACAGATCATTACAGTATGTATATAATTTCTTTATGCTGTCTCATTCTCATTTTGTGTTTATTCGGAAAATACTATAAGACATTGTATTAAGGTTTATTTTAAAAACTCATTAGAAATGGATGTTTCGCTTAGGAAAAGGAGCAAAATATTAACTCTAAACAATTATACATCTAAAAGTCATCGCGAAATAGCTTTGGAAGTTGGTGTTCACAATTCTACTGTTGGCAGAATATTGAAAAAAATCAATACAACAGGTTCTTTATCGCCAAATCGTAAGGGACACTGTGGCCGCCCAAGAAAGACAAATGAGCGTGATAAAAGACAGTTGTTGATTGCTTAAAGAAAGAATCCTCGTCTAACAGCATGTCAGTTAAAAAATGAAGTTGGTCTTAATATCAGTACCGGAACGACGTGTCGAATTCTCCAGTCTGCAGGTCGAATTGCTAAGAAGCCAATAAAAAACAATTGCTAACAAAAGAAATGATAATGAAACGTTTAAAGTGGGCAAGACAATATAAAACTTGGACTGAGGATCAGTGGGATAAGGTATTATTCACTGATGAATCACATTTTTTGTTCAGGGCCAACAAGTGAAGTATGTTCGAAAACCTATGAATGAACCATTATCCACATCATTTGAATCAAAGTGTAAAGCATCCTTAAAAAGTTATGTTTTGGGGGTGTTTCTCATCCAAAGGACCAGGAAGATTACTTATTTGTGAAGGTATGATGGAAAGTAGACAGTACATTCAGGTTATTAACTCTAGGATTAATCCACAATAAGAGATCACTTTCCAAACGGGGATGGAATATTACAACAGGACTTGGCACCCTGTCACACCTTAAAAGTTGTAAAACAGCATCTTGCTTCCAATCAAATTGACGTTCTGCAATGGCTGGGAAATAGCCCGGATATTGCACCAATTGAAAATCTATGGTCTATAATTAAATATAAACTTCAGGATCGGGATGTTACTACAAGAAATAAACTGATTGCAGCTGTTATCAATGTGTGGAATCATGATGAAACATTGAAAAACATTTGCGTGAATTTGGCACACTCAATGCCAAAGCGACTAGCCGAGGTCATAAAAAATAAAGGTGGACATATAAAATATTTGTCTTTTATGTCATGCTTTTTTAATATCCTAGATGTAACGTTTGATCACAATGTTTTATATAAATAAAATTAATTAATCAGAGTAAATACATTTTTGACCATATTTAAGTGAGTGCTACAATGAATTAATTTGTCTGCATCTGTATATTATACCAATATTTTGTTGGTCGATCAAACATTAATATTTGAGTATTTTGGTAGATTACAAAATTATACATTTCGCAAAATCTAAACATAGAGTGTCCTGAAAAAAACGTAATATAGTAAAAGAAAACAGTTTATAAGAGAAAAATGTAGCAGTAATAATTATATAATTTTAGCACAACTTTCATATGGGTAAGAAGATTATGTTATCTGAAAATTTCAATGGCATTGGCCAGAAACATTTCCTCTACCGACTGTTTTCTTCTGGAATATTTTCAAAAGTGTATTATTTTGTAATCTACCTCCAAACCAAACCCAACTATTAATGATTATAATAACCATATATTAATAGAAAAAGAACGAACTTTTTTCCGATATGGCCTATAGGTATACCAAGTTATACAAATTTCGAAATTAGAAACCTACACACTAAAATAGTTTTCAATGTCTAAGTTTATAAAACGAAAACTAATGTTGACTTTTTATCGGTTCAATTAACCAAATAACGCACAGCTATGTGTTTTAGTTGCTAAGGTAATCAGCAAAAATATTTTTCAGCTACTTACTTTATGTTTTAGTTATAAATTACTGCTCATAGAAGCAGTTTTTCAATACAAATTACTCTAAAAATTTACATCAATTTATATAAGTACCTACATTCTAAAATGTGCTATACTTATCACAGAATTGCTACTCCCACTAAATCTAATAGGTATCGTTATGTTTACAGTATACAAAAATCGTACTACCCATTATTTCAGTTTTCTGGAGTAAGGTAGGTATTTTAACAGATTTTTTTAAAGTCCTGATTAAATATTGTCATTTTATACTATATACCTACACATTTTATCAGAATCTATATCATTTTCAATTATATATAGATCACAATGAAAATGGTAGAAGCTACAGGATGTTCCAAAATTATTTATAAATTATCGCATATTAACCCATTTCATTATATGCGTCTCAAAATGGAGGGAATGGGGTTTAGACTGAAATTAGGTACATTGTAATGTTTTCGGATAAAAATTATCATGGGCCGATGACGTCATGGAGAGCCAAAAATTAAAGTTTGTCCGATTAAGTATTCAGTAATGCAAATCTATAAAATATTGAAAATATATTTTTGTAGAAAACAATCGATATTTTTGGTCATACAATTTTACTCTTTGTTCACATTAGGTCACCCCCTTATTCATACTTCCCGTGGATGGATTAGGTTGGAATTTGGTAGGTGCCTTAGAAAAATTCAGAGACAGAAGAAAACGATACGGGCCGATGATGTCATAATGTGCAAAAAATAAAATTTGTCCGATTTGCTTTAAATTTGGTGTGTAGGTCCACTAAGCAAGAAGTAACATAAATCGATAAACATTTGGTTATTGATTTTTAGTGATCAAAAACGCTAATTTTGACCAAAATCACTTAAATGGCTCTAAAATCCAACCTTGCTCATATTTGATATTTAGAATTAGAAAGGCATTTCAAATAATAAATTAGTAACTTGGATGCTTTTTATGGTTGCTGGTCTATGAGACCCACCTGATATTTTGTAAAATGTGAATTTAGTCACATGAATGGCTCTATTTGATTTGAAATAGCTTTTTATTAGATTCTAGGTCATTTAAAGTGGTTTTGGAATGGTTTCCTTCTACAAAAATTGGTTTCCAGCAGGTCGTATGACTAGAGATCAGATAGTTAATCTATGAGTGCTAATAGAGAAATTCCGTAAACACAACAGGCCTTATATTTATGCTTTATTGACTATAAAAAAGCCTTTGATTGTGTCTCTAATCCTAAACTAAGGAAAACTATGATTTAGCTAGCATAACAAATTCATTTAGTCAGCCTCATTGAGATACTAAAGAAACCAAACATCCGCTGTCATTACAGGAAATGGCATAACTGACTGGTTCAAAAACGAGAAAGGAGTTCGTCACGGCTGTGTTTTGTCCCCTGCCTTATTCAACATATAGAGATTATTTGCTGAATTTCAGTTGCTGAAGACAATGGAATTCAGATAGGCAAAAACAGAGTGATAACCCTTAGATCCGCTGATGATACTGTCCTCCTTGAAGATTCGCAAGTTAAGCTTTAACATCAACTAAACAGACCCGTAGCCACTTCTGAGGAATACGGCCTTTACCTTATTGTCCCAAAGACAGAGCATGGTCACAGAAAAAGTACATCAAGATGTTAATATCTCATGCAATAGTGAACACGTTGAACAAGTAAACCAATTTACATACCTTGGTGCTGAGTTCACTGAAAACAATGAATCAGAATCTGATATATGAAAAACGCTTGACTATGAGAAGAAATACGTTCTTGAGTTTGAAAACCATTTGGAATAACAGAGGTTTTACTCTCAAGATCAAAACTTAGGATCCTTCAAACTTTTGTCTAATCGATAGTTTTGCATGGCAGTGACGGTTGTACGCTGCGGAAGCCTGACATTCGGAGAATTGAAGCTTTTAAGATTGTGTTGCTATGGGAGTGTACTCAAGATTCCTACACCGAGTACCGAACTAATGAGTAGATTCTCCAAACGATGGATAAAGGAAGAACTATCATGAGAATGTTGAAAGAAAAAGGCTCAAACATTTTGGTCATGTCCTAAGAAAGGTGATCGTCTTGAAAAAGACATACTAACAGCCACCAACAATGGAAAACATAGTAAAGGAAGAAAACGGATAAGTTGGTGGGACAACATCAACGAGTGGATGCAATTGCCGATTGGCTCTATCACTAGATTGGCATCTTGGATCTATTAAAAACAATCCTCCTACAAACCTCACAAGGATCAGGCTCTGCATTTACTCCCAAAGCAACTTTTTCACTCTCCAAACTACTTACACCACAATCCCTATCATCCAATATATTTGCGCTCTCCTCAGTGTGTTCCTGGTCATTACGATGTTGCTAGCAATGAAATAGCAGACTTCCTAGCCAACGACGCCAGAAACACCGACCAAACTTAAACCCCTATCAGCATTAAAGTTGGCAAGGCCGCCATCAAAGCTCACTTCAAAAACAACTTCAAACCTAACACCATAGACAACCACAAGAACCACCACAACTACCACGACACAGTCTTGAATTACAACCCTCTCGATGTCCACAATAACCTAAACCGCAGACAAGCAGTCAACTTTGCTCAAATGAGATCAGATGACTCCCACTCCTCTTCACCTATCGCCATCGTATTGGTATAGAAGGCAACAGAACTTGCCTCCACTGCACAGCATCAACAGGAGACCTCAATCACCTACTGAATCACTGCTCATCGAAGGACCACGCAAATCAATCTGCATCTTCCTCACCCAATTCCTCTCTTAATTCTGTCTTCGAACCCAAAAGTAGCCTTTACCATCTTCTCCTAACTATCCGAGCTGTTCTCATGGACGACCCGATATGGGCCCCCGCGACATACTAACAAACAAACAAAAGAAGCAGATTATAAAACACGCCTAATTTTCAGATACGTAACTACATTTATAAAACATCGAGATATTAGCAAAATCAATAGTGTCCATGACATGAACAGCGAGCGCATTGTGATATTACATTTAAGAATAAAACCTGAAGGTTCGAAAGCTTGCTATTAATAATATTTATTCCTAAAAAAGGTTTTTGTTTTATTTATATTTGCTAGATGAAGGAAGTTACATTTGTTGGTAGGTAGGTACCTATAATAAAATGATATACATGTACATATTTATAAGGTGATAAATATTTTGTGTTGGCATGATATATTTGTTTAGTAGAAAAATGCTTTCAAAATCTCGGAAAGTTAATTGTAGTTTTTTAATCATTTTATGTGGCATATTATAGGTATACTGTAGGTATACGAATATGATTGAGTAACTATATATGTGGTATCTAGTACACTGTTGGAACGGGATCGATGAGTAGACTAAAAATACCGATCGCATTTACAAAGAATTGTGTTTACAAACATAATTCTTCGTCAGCACAATAATTTTTACCCGGAAAGTCACCTTCAAAGACAAAGATCTTTATTAAAAACCTGAATATACATTGAATGTATCTTAAAATAATTTTCCTCAGATCTTTTACGTTTTCAAAAAGAATGGTAAAGCTATTTCCAAGAAATAAAATGTCAAAAAAGTGGCACAGAAAGTTTTATAAAAGATATACCGACGAAGTACTTAAAATTAGGTATAAATTTCCTAAAATGGTACATATTATGATTGTGAAATATCTATATGGGTGCTCAAATGAATAGATTAGAAGGTACTTTAATTCGTTGTATATTTTACTAAATAAGTACACAATTATTACCAGAAAATGTTTTAGTTACATATTCTAAAGATATCACTCAATGAATACTAAAATTCATCCATCTCTGTGGTAAAAATCCTGAATTAATATATACTTACGTTCAAAAACATTCAAAATTTAATAAGATTAATCATTGAATAAATCAAACGATCGAAGAATTTCTGACAAACTACAATTAAAAGAATAATATAATTAAAAACACCGTAAGGTTCAAAAAGGTTTCTGAGTTTATCAGATATTCTCTGGCTTTGTACAATTTAGGTGAACTACTTGCCATGAATATATTTAGACACTAATAGTAGCCTGTGTGACAAAACCTATTTGCAATAATAAAAAAAAGTTGATTCCTTATTTCATCTTTTATGTTGTATTTAATGTGATTTATCATAAGTGTCATGCTCTTTATATCCGCCAACGTAGCCAGCATCAGCTTTCTTGTTGATGTCCACTCGACCTTCTATTCCTCTTCCCTTGCCATCAGGATCGAAACGCTCCTTATGTGCTCCTGTGTAACCTTTCACGTCTGTTAATCGTTTCGTAGTTTCATCAACACTTGCTTTCTAAACATAACAGAAAAAATGTTCATTTTATTTATTCAAAACAGTCTAGGCAATAGTTTTGACTAAAAAAATGTAATTTCGATTTCAATAATGTTTGTGTTTCTAGGTATTAGTGGTGTCCTAAAAAATTGTCCAAAACCTATGTTGTAGGTATAGTCACAACTGTATGCAACTTAGCTTACTAAGCCTTGTCCGTTTTAGGATTACATAGTGCATACCTACATGGATTGATACAGGTAAAAATAAAAATGTAGCTAAATAGTTTCCAGATATTAATTGCAAAATAAAAACAAATTCATTGTAAAGGTTTGTACAGTCCTAAGATGTTTAATATCTTTTGTACAATGAAATGTCTTTAATTAATCATTTTTCGGTTAGGTACACAAATCGTTGTATTAATTTTGGCAAGATTCCGACTGTATTTTCCTTTACAAAAAAAAAGAAATTAAAGCTGCCTATTTCCAAAATAATAGAATTATGTATAATATCCCTACAATATGTAGTGTACCTATAAAACAATTATTAGATATTATGTATTTTAGTAATAGGTAAAATAAAATTACTTTAATTTGGTGTTCTTAGAATGATAGATATAATAAATTTCTTTAGTATTCCTAAGATGCTATAAAAAATGGCTGCACGGGGTATTCCGTTATTTACTGACAATTTAAAAACTAAATCTGAAGCTGAAGTTGATTAACAGTTGACTAAACACAAATTCGTAACGTGTAACTTTTGACAAAATATAATAAAAAATATGACCAGAATGTTGGATCGACCCTCCTCCTTAAGAAATTCTGAATAGGCCCCTGTCTTGTACATAGGTAGAAAAGTTGGTAGCTAGGTATATACAAATTTAAATCTTACTGTTGCACCATGAGTTTTTGGTGAACTAGCAATTATTTTTCCTTTAAGAGTGTTGATAGCTCCATCTATGTCATCGGATCCAATAGATTCGGCATAAACTTTAGCTAAATATTTTTCAATGAACGTATTGAAGGTAGCGAAATTAGCATCCCTGTAGATAGAGAAATACTATTGTAAGAGAAATTCCAAAATATTATTAAGGCTTCGTTCAAAAGAAATTATTGTTAAAACAACGCTTACATATATCAGAAAATATCTAGCCTCATGTGCAATCTGATGTTCATTAACAAATATGTTATTATATTCAGGGATTAGAATGGAAAATGAAAAAAAAACGCGGAATATATTTGATAGGGCCCATTAGAAAACATATAATATATAAAATCATACAAGTACTTGAAAAGACCTTAACCCCTTACCCCATACAAGTTTTAATTCATTTTTAAAAGAATTACAAAAATAACATTTTCAGCTTGAAAATCCGCGGAATTCCCAGAATCCGCGGAAGATTCTAATCCCTGTATATTAGGTACATAGACAAAATTTAGATATCAAAGCAAAAATGTTGCTTCGTGTGGTTGTTTTACAATGTCAGTTACGACTCCACTCTCTTAAGAATTTATGCTGACTTCAAGTGACCCAGGTCAAAAATTTGATTTTTCTGAATTCAATGTAAACAGATTGGGGCACTGGAATGCAAATTTAATGTCCCATAACAACCTATGTTTAAATTTTAAACCGCTAGTTAAGCCTTAGGTCCACAAAAAAAGTATAGGTTCGCGCCTTATCCACCCATGTCCGACATGAGTTGTTTTTGGAACTGTAAGTTGTCCAAAAACTTCGACACCAATTAAAAAGTATTAAAAGAATCGAATTTTCTGGTTCTGTTTTTCGACTTTTAATATCTATGCTGCACCAATTTCTCTTTTGCTTGTTGTTTGATGTTCTTAGAACCCTTGTCAAAATCATTGTTGCCGGTGGAAGCTCTGCCCCCATATCCCCAAAAAATAGTTTTAAAAATTGAAGTGTTGACACATAGTTTTTCAACTATATGGGGCTCGTAGAGGCTGTTATCCCACACCAAGTTTTATTATTCTTGTTCTCTGATGTCTCTAGCAACGAAGTTAAACCCAAACCTCCGAAAAGATTTAGCGGGCCCTATAGTCACCCAGGTACAAAATCTGACCTTTTGGTTGTCTTGTGTTAGCCAAATAAATTCTAAATATATACATTCATTTTGGTATATGGCTAGCAAATGTCATGCACTATTTAGGGTTATGAAAGTTATACGAATCTGCGGGATCGTTTGGACAATAATCGAACAAATCCAATTGTGATAATCGACGTTGAAACGTTAAACGCATCGTAGAGGATGTAATACTGCACCTATTCTCATCATTCTTCTTATATTAGATGATGTGCCGTAGTTGAAATTGGTGAGGTTGCCGACAAATTATACGTAGTTAGTGATACTAAGAGAAGGGTATTCGAAATATTTCCTACCACACTTTGTACAGAAGATCGACATAACATTTAGTAGAGAAGAAGAATGTTGTTACAATCATAGAGGATACCCAGAAGGGGGGGGGGGGGGAGGTAATAGTTATTCTGTGGTTACAACGTCTCCTAAATATATTTTTAAAACTTTGTAGGTAATATGAAACAGATAAATGTTTGCTGCATAGAATAACATATTTTGATATGAATTTGATATGAATTTCTCTGTAATATAGACAAACCTTCCTGTAATATTTTTGTTGCCTAGATACCTTTCTAATCAATGTTATGCTTAGAACAAACAGAAAATACAAATGAAATACAATAGAACAATTTCTTTTTACTAAATTATTTCGGTAATTCGTCAAATTTGATTCTTGAGTGTATCGAAGTTGTGTCTACACTTGGCATTTTGTTTCGTTGTAGATAGAGGCATAATGCCTAAATACCTTTCAAAATGTGTGTTGAAAACTGTAGAATAAGTCATAATTGTGGGAAAGCTATAAATTTTGGCGCAAGTATGTATTCACGCACTAAATACGTCAAATGGGATATAAAAAAGATTCATATTTCTTTTCTTTTTATATAAAACCAAACATAATGTTTTGTATAATGTAGGTACCTAGTTATTTTGAATTCATTTGATATATATGACATTATCTTTCATAATTTGATTGATTTCAGAATCTTGTGGCTTCAGTTTAGGTGCTTAGTATGACAAAAATGTTATTAAAAATTGAACATACATATAATAAGGAAAATCCTAAGAGTCTAAAGATCACGCAATCTTTCAGATAACAACGGCATCAACAGTAAGGTGATTAGCTACTCCGGCATAAATAAGGGATGAAAATGTTTCAAATTTATTATTTACTGATGAATCAGTTTCTTTCATTTAGACATATCATTATATTTTGATTTGGTCTACGGTTTGGTGGAATGGCTCAAAGTTGAAAGAGCTTCCACAAAGTTGTTTTTAAGCCTAAAAACAACCTCTTCCCCCAAGGATTCCATACTTCCTGTGAATAGATTGGGCTGAAATTTGGTACACAGTACACACATACCTTGAAAAGATTTATCGACATAAAAAGTTTTTTAAAGTCGATAAGGGGGCGAGCTAGGGGCCGATGACGTCATCAGGTCTAAAAATTAATGTTTGTCTGCATAGGGCACTCAGTAATACAAATCCATAAATAATTGTTGATTATCGATTTAGTGGGCAAATAATCGATAATTTTGACTAAACACACTTAGATAGCTATAAAATCTTAACGAAACATCTTATCTTGCTCCTCAAATTTGCAATTTAGAATTAAGACGGCATTAGGGGGGTTCGGACATCCTATATTATAATAATTAAAGAGTCCTTGAAATGAACTTATTGTTAAAAAACAACTTTAGAAACGTCGATGATAACAGGTAGTTTTTTCATTTGAAATCAAAGAATACTGATTATGTATGGAAAAATAATCTTACTTTTTAGCGTTTCCAATACATTTTCTGAATTCTATATCAACTCGATTTGTGTCAATTTTCTTCGAATATATCTTGGCATCTGTACATATTTTCTTGATAGTTTTATCGGTGGCAGTTGTTGAACCCTTCTTAGTAGAATCACAAAATGCAAGAAAAACGGTTTCTAATTCCTTGTTCATATTGTGCTGATGGATGCCTATTAATATCCTCAATAAAGCCAATGGTCAATTTCAATCTACTTCTCTTATAGTTAATGTTTTATTATGTGCTTTCTCTCTGATTTAGTTCTCGGCACTACATGTACAATAGATAAGTAGGTACCTACGTGAACGTTTTCCTTATGTACATAAGAAAATCTGGAATTCTATTCGCCAAGAAAATAAACAATCATGTTTGTTTTATATTAAGTAGGTATTCTCATTCATTATGTTCACTAAAGACAATACGAAAATACGAATTTATATGAATTATTTTATGATTATTTTTAAAAGAAATAAAATTAATAATTAGACAGGTGATTTTGATTTGTTGACCAAACAAATATTTGTACACTGTGTGTTGAATGATCTTTCTATAGCACAATATACAGAAATTGTAAAAATGTAGCCTGGGCCCTGGCCCTAATTAACCATTCTAAAATCGGTATTTTGAGAAGATGTAGGCTATCCAAATTAATTGGCTGCAAACTGATTTTCGTTGTGATTGGATAACAAATTTGATTTTCTTTTATATGTACAATGCACAATGGATATACAATATCTGCTATTATATGATAATGGTTAATTTTTCAGAGACTTATGCAATCCATAAATGTAGATCTAAAAATTGTCTTATTCCAGAAATAAATTGCTGGAATTTCCAAATGCAGAAATTCCAGGAATTATCATTTGATAACGTTTTTGTCTTATGTGGTGTACCTACTTACATTAGTGAGATAAACACAAGAAGAAAGAGTGGAATTAATTTTAATGTTTGGATGTGATGGTGCTTCTAAACGATCTGTCGCAGAACAATTTAACTGACATCACCTAAATAAATGTCCAATTATATATAAAAATACAATAGTTTAAATTTAATAACAGAGATTTTGTATATATCTTCATGAGGCAAGACTTCTGCGCCACCCTGTATAAGAAATATAATGGCAACTGTTGATTGAAAAGAGCCAATATGACAAATAATACCAAAAAATATCATAATTGTGGTTATTATGAACAACTACATTACTGCAGTTTTTTTGCAAATCGACCAGAACTAGTATTATTAAATTTGTTGATTAAAATAGTTAATGTTCTGGGAAAGTTGATAATATTATAAGTGATAGAATGTGGTGTAGCAATTTGACAATAATTACAAAATCTATCATCATTAGTTTGATGATGAAATGGATTACTGTCAATATCAATAACAAATTGCCTTCGATCAATATTAACGGTCCTCACTTAACATTGTGTGAGGTGTCATAGCCTCTCAAATTTTTGGTATGCACACAAAAATATACTTAAGTATATCACAAGATCTGCAAGAGAATTATTTAAGTGTACAGAATCCAAATGTTAAGTAAATCATCGGTTGAGCTATTTTTGAGCAATTTAAAAAAAACTTTACGGGTGTGAACATCCTCTGGCTTTTTCCACAATGGACTAACATTAATGCCTCGTAGACTTCTATAAAAATTTACTACGAAGGGGGTAAAACTATCCACCCCTATATAGGTCATACTTCCACTAGATGAACTGGGCTGAAATTTGATACACACATACAGAAGACAAAATTAGAGGAAACGATTTTTTAGGAAAAAGAATCGATAATGGGGCCGTCATCAGGTCCAAGAATTAAAGTTTGTCCATTTGACTTCAAATTTGGCGTGTAGGTTCACTAGGTACTCAGTGATATACAAATCTATAAAAATAGTAATTATTGATTTGTTGACCAAAAAATCGATAGTTTTAGTTAAAATAACTAAAATGGTTCTCAAATGCAAAAATCATATCTTAATCAAATTTGAAATTTAGAATTAGGAAGGTATTACAAAGATGGTATTGAAAAATAAGATACTACTAGTTTTATGGTTGCTAGTCTATTAGGACCACCATACCGGGGCGGGTCTGTAAAAATTGATTTTTTCAAATTTGAATTAACAATTAAATGGCTGCAAATGATTTAAAATGGTTTATTATTAGTTTCTAGATTTTTTCTTCTTATGGCTTTTCCCACATTTAGGTGGGGTCGCCGGTGCGGATCATTTTCATCCACTTCTTGTGGTCCATTGCATCATCTTCTCGGACTTTCACCTTCTGAATATCTTCACGAATGCAGTCTTCGCATTTCTTTTTGGGTCTTCCACGCCTCCTCGTCCCCATCTTTATCTTTCTGACTCTTCTGCTCTCACAGTAACCTCTCTTCTCACCACATGCCTTTGTCACCGGAGCCTCCAGTTTCCTTTTAATTGGAAAGCTATTATCAAATGTGGCTTCAAGTGTGATTTGTTTGCTCATTTGTCATATACCAATGATGTCATAGAGGGTCAAAAATTAAAGTTTGTCAGATTGATTTAAAATTTGGTGTATAGGTCCCATAGAAATGCACTCATTAGGTAGGTCCATTTGACTTTCACAATTATACCAAAAATCGATAAAATCACTTAAATATCTCAAAATTTAAACTAAACATACTATGCTCAATTGAGATTTAGAGTGGTAGAGTTAGAAATAATGTATTTAAAAACTGGATGCTTTACAATAATGGTTGTTAGGCTGAGGTTCACCATGCCAGGGCAGGTCCGTAAAATTGTACTTTATCATAATTAAATGGTTTAAAATGATTTATATATTATGATATTTTACATCATATTTGGTATAATTGGTAAAATTGAATTTCAGGGAAAAAATCGAATTTTAGTGGTTGCTTTGCTGGGAGTGATCCCTGATGATTAAATATCTTTCGTCTGAGCCCAAAAGTGACAATAAAATCCAAACAAATATCATTTATATCTCAAACCTGAGATTTCTATTCTAGAAGACACTTCTAAAAAAAGGTATAGCATTTTGAGGTATCTCAATCTATTGTTTTTCGGGATGCGAGGACAACCAAAATGGAATTTTTAATAAAATCCATTTTATGGCAAGAAAAAGATAATAATAAATAGCTTAAAATGGTTTTAGTTGGTATTCACTGAAAAATAGAATTTTTGAAAAATCCACTCCAACAAACAATTATTAGTTTACCATAATTAAATTTCTTTTTTTATCAATATAACTTTTTTAGCTACTAAAAGTATTATGCATCTTTTTTTCCAATTTTTTTGTATCACAAAATAAAAATTATTGTTGCCCCTCAGGTTGCACCATACATTAAAGAATGATACACTTCAAACAATTGTAAATTTTGGACCACTGACTCCTTCGAGGGCCTACCAAGTAATCTAGAGTTGGAATGAAAAAATACAGGCCTTCGCTTGTAGCAATGTTGCAAAATTTCAGCTACCGTTTTTGTACTAGAGTAGGTGCTAAGGGGGTGTTGAACAATGTTTCTTAATTTTCATCAGCAATTTCATCAACAATCCAACAAAAAAAGTAGGGCCTAAATTTCGAAAACAATTTTTCTCACGAAAATATAACTATAAAAGGGATCTCAACATCAAATGTCATCCTAACGTCCAAAAAAATATTTTTGATTTCATTTTTATTCAAATACATAAATGAAATTCAAAAACTCCAAACCTTATAGAAAATGAAATAAGAAACATTTCATATTATAAATAAATGAGTAATTTATAATAATAAATATATGACAAAATATCGAAAACAACAATTTGATATGACTAAGATACTAAAATACAATAATACACATTATATAATGGCAAATAAGATTATTTCTTGATGTGTACATTAATGCTGTGAAATAATTGCATTAAATTTGTTAAAATGCGTCTGACACATGTTCACTAATTGTTTCAAATTTCTTACAATAGGAGAGTAGTAGAAGGTTCTTGAAACATGTATGAGAATTATAAGGAAAAAATTGAATGTCATACTGATAGACATTCGTTACCATTCAATACATCAATACAATTTACAGATATTATGAAAGTGCATGATTACATAAAAAGGAAATACAGCAGTCTACATAAATCAAAGTTACATATACTTTGTAAACATGTCAAAATACACTTTTAATTAGAGCAAACCAACGAACGTCCACTATTCACTGTGTTGGAAAATTAGAAAAACTGATCACATTTAATGGTTCTTCAAGTCATAACCTCTCAACGACTATCGAACAGAATGTGCTCTGTCAGAAACAAAAAATACAGTCGACAAAAAAGTAGCGACAAAAGAATTTAAAACTATACAAGCTGCGTGTATATTTTACGACATATATTTAGAACCTTTACACCCCATAGAATAAATAGGTATGAGTATACAGGCTGTAAAACTAATCAAAAATACTAATTCAAAACTTTTTGTTTTAAAGACTATTTGCCAAATACTTTGTCTCCGTTATTGCAACAAGGTCAGAATAAAATTACTAAATGTTATTACAAAAAGGTCAGAATGAAATAACTAAATGTACATCCGAAATTTAATCCTGATAGATCCTAAGCTAACAACTATATATATGTAATACAGAGATTCGTATAGCATATAGAAAAAAAACAAAGACAGAAATATCTACACATACAATGACAACCATATAGTTAGTGTATTTGGCATTAATTGCACATTTAAATAAAAGAAATTAAACATAATATAGAGGTAAGTACCATTAAATTTTTGAGAGAGGGTTAGATCTATAAAACCATCCTATCATCAGAGAAACAACAGCTCTATGATGTCTCAGCTAAATCCACCATTTTACCTGTTAAACCAAAATCTAATTTGAGTTTATATATTTTACAGCAGTGACTAAGTTAAACTTAATCTACGTTGCTGCATACGAGTTCAAAGTGTCAATTCATCAATATTGGATCTTGTTCATATAATAAAATAAAGTCTGATATTCATAGACATATTTTAGATGTTTGATGGTTCTCGGAAAAAGTAGTGAATATTGGATAGGATAATTCTACAGGGACAATTTTTTATAATACTTAGGTCATCCCATAATTATTTTCACCCCCCCTTCACCGAAACTATTGGCTGAAAATATCAAATCTATAGATATTGTATTTCTATGTAATAGTGCTTAAAAATGCTTCAGAATTTCTTGACTGAATTCTGATTCAGCAGCAGCACAAAGGAACAAACAATCGACTGATTAAAATGTAACACGGAAACGGAGATATGCAATGGCAGCAGCAATGCAAATATAATATGGTGAAGGTTGAACGTTGTCATGTCTTATAATCTGGTTTTCGGCAATTAAGTTGTCAATGTTTCAATTCTTTCATCCATCTGTGCAATTTGGTTTTAGCCTCCAGCTGTATTTTGACCTTTTTGACACCAACTTTGAATTGTTGTGTCAGTGCATTGATGCTGCAATTGTTCCTCCATTTCTATGTAAAATTTTCAATAGCTGATAGAAATTTTATAAGAACCAACAAAAGCAGAGCCGTGACAAGTTAAATCAGGTGCCTGGACGCCAATTACTCGTGGGTGTGGATAGTCCGAGCACCAGTTCTCAAGCTCAAGCATCACACGTGGTCCCAGATAATCCCAGCAACAGAATAGACAGTGAAGTCGACCAGGTGTCTTCTTGCCAGCGATGTGGAGTGGTTATATTATAGGAGCTGTGCGGTAAACGTAACAAAAAGTCCAAAAGCGACAATTTACTTCCAAACGCTCTGAGGCACAAATAGGTAGTATTTGTAACATTGTAGCGTTAATAAAACATAATTGTAGCTTTGTTTATAACATTATTAGTGACTTATTGTAACTATAAAACTATTATTTGCCATGGCCAGACAACTGGTACTGTGCATTGTGATAGACAACGTTTTGTGTGATTTACAAAAGCAGAAAATAATTTTCGTCCGAAATTTTTTATGCATAAAATCGTCTGAAAATCTGCCAATGAGATCAGATTGGCAGAATCTATGGAATTGATTTTTCAGACAATAATACTACGTGTTTAGACTAATTGCTGTTAACCAAGTTATAAATATGTATTTGTGTTAGAGATGGAGCAGAGGGGGCAGGAGGGGGGGAGTGAAAATGATTATGGAATGATCTAAATATTAAAAACAGCTTAAAGGGTTAATTGACAATTACACGATAAATTTATTATTTTTCTAAAAAAACAAATCTTGCAATCTTTAAGCTAACTAAAAGGTATATCACTAATTGCTGTTAGAGAAGTGACTAAACGGAATAAAATCTAGGCAAACGTAATGCCAGCATCCGAATATCTCTGGAAGATCTTCTCGATGGCTGAAATATAAGCAGCCGTTCTCAAATCCATTCCAAGATTATATTTTTCAGCAATATTCATAATACGCTAAAACAGATAATATGTTAAACTACTTTATTAAAGAAAACAACCTTTATGCTGAAAATTGATATTCAAACTAATGTACATAACAATGCTTAGGTTTGATTATAGTTTCCAGCAAAAAATAGTAACTGCCATTTCATAAATTCCAACACAGATTACTATTGTATCCCTCCTGTAATACCAAACTAAATCTAGGTACTATTAAATTCAAACAAAAAATAATTTTGTCAAGATTACCACCTGAGTATATTTGACAAGTGGGGTATCTGAAAAAATTTTTTTTTTTATAGAATATCCAATTTTGAGATACGCCACTTATTAATGCCCAGGAGGGAGACTTCCTGTGGATGCATTGGGCTGAAATTTGGTACACAGATACGTAGGACAAATGCAGAAAGTTGGATGCTTCAGTTTTCTGTTCGCTAGTCTATGGGGGCCACCATACTGGGGCAGGTCCATAAAAATTGATTATTGACAAGTGAATTTTATGACAATTAAATGACTCTAAATGAATTAAAATGGTTTATTATTAGTGGATTTGAAATGAATTCATTAACTAAAGTTGGATATCAGAAAAATTGATTTTTAACACGTCGCGTGGGTCTGGTCCCAAAATCAGTGGACCTCTATTTCCGACTTTGGATAAACCTATGACTTTATTTACTTGGCACACTTAGAACATACCAAATTAAAAATAGATGTGCCAAATACGAAGGCATATTTATTAGGAAATAAATTTTTCCATTTTTACTATCTAAATATCTAAGATTTTCATATATCGTCACATTTGACACAAAAATTAAAAAAAAATTTAATCAATATTTCTTCATGAAATTTTCTACAGTTGATGAACTGGCATTACTACACAGACCGTTTAAGTATAAAAAAATCTATACGACAGAACTTTCTTTAATTTAAAAAAATATCGATTTCTTTAGCTCTCAGATTGCACCCTGGTCACAGAAATCAAAATTTTTAAAAACCAACTCAAATGATGTACTTGCAACTTATACACCAAATAATAATCAATTCTATTGATATTTGGCATCAGGATTGATTGTGTCGCAAAAAGTACATTTTGGTCATTTTGGCTCGACTTCATTATTTCAGAGAGCCGTCACATAACCTTAGGGGGCTCAGTCAAAAATTCCAAAAGAAAATTTGGTACACTCATTCCAATTTCATGGTAATCGGTTGAGTCGTTTTCGAGCAATCTGCAAAAAGCCTTAGGGGGGAGTCTACGAGGCATTAAAAAGCAACGAAAAATGTATACAAAACTCGATGTAGTTGCAAATGTGGCCTGCTTGAGATCCCCAGTGACCAACCATGTTCAAAATCGGATTTTTCAGAAGTTGTGGGTTATGTAAAGTGCCCGAAAAAGCGAGGTTGGTCCTAGTCATCCAGGTACAAAATCTGTCTTTTTGGTTGCCTTGTGCTAGCCAAAGAAATACTATACACACTCAGTTTGGTATTGTGAGTAGCAAATTTCATGCACTTTTTAAGGCTATGAAAGTTATTCCAAACTGCGGAATATGCTTGGGTTAATATTCGAACAAATCCAATTGTGATAAATCGAAGTCGAAACTTTAACCGCTTCCTAGAGAATGTTCTTCTGCACCTATTGTCACTATCTTTATTAGATGCGCCGTAGTCAAATTTAGTGGGGTAGCCGCTGCGAAATCCAGTATAATAATTATTAAGTGCCATTTTGGGTGGTTTTATGTCCACTTTGTCGAAAAGAAAGTTCTTTGGTTTTCCTGAATTTGTGAGCAGTTTATAGGGTTTTCTATAATTAGCCCCTAATTTTAGCATTCTCGGTGTTATGATGTTGAGTTAACTCACGCTTCGGAAATCATTGGGGGAAATGATGAAACAAAGGATCGCTACTTAAAAACAATTATCACTAGCAAAAAATGCAGAAAGATCTAGTGCTCATAAACTGAAATACCTACTTTCAATAAATTCAAAATGCCTAATGAAATATAATTACGTATAGAACAGCTAAGAAAGTAGACGCTAAAACTCACTTTGGCCGAGCGTTCCATGGTGTATTCCAATCCGGAGTGGACAATGTCCTTCTCATTTGCACCCTAATAAGAACACAAAACAGTCCAGTTCAATACAAGATAATAGGGCCCAAAAAATCCGAGCTAGGGACCGATGATGTCATCAGGTCCAAAAATTCAACGTTGTCTGATTGACTTCAAATTTAGTGTAACGGTTTAGGGCCTAAGTAACACCCCAAAAAATCGATAGTTTTGACCAAAATTATTTAAATCGCTCAAAAATCAAAACATCGTGTCTTGCTAAAATTTGAGATTTAAAATTAGGAAACCAATAGAAAATTTATTATCTCACTTTTATGGTTGCTAGTCAATGGGGTCCACTAGACTGGGGCAGGTCCGTAAAAATGGATTTTTTGGCATTTTAAATTTTTTAATCCATATTTTATTGATTTTTATGATAAAAAATGAGTCCAGTTGGTTTAAAAGAGGTTTTTATGCATTTTTAATTATAACATTGGTCTGCGCCATGTTTGAAGTCAATGGTATTCTTTACAATTCAATGTTATGCTGAATTCAAAAATGGAACTCCTTTATTTCATATCAGGTCAATTTCTTTTTTTTAATACATAATTTGGTATACAAAGTCATCAAAAACATTTCCAAAAATCGACTACAATCGTCCAGTTTCTTTCAAATTAGCAATCAGACTTCAAAAATCATTCGAAACAAAGTTTCAAAAATTGGGTTCCTCACATAATTTGGTTCCTGATATATAAGGGCCGCAATAGCAAGGCCGGTCCGTAATTTATTTGTCAAAAGTGATTTTTATGCCCAATTTGGTTTCTTATTAGTTTCTAGCTCATTTTTATTAGTTTTGGAATGATTTTATTTGTCAAAATAGAATTAGAGAAAAATAGTTTTTACTGCATTGGCCAGGTCTGGTCCCAAAATCAATGGATCTCATTTTTTTTACTTTAGATAAAAAAACATGACGCCATTCCATTGGATTATTCATCATATTTTATTAGGAAATTAAATTTAACATTTTTCATATCCAGATATATAGCATTTCTATATGGACAATTTTTTAACACATAACTTTTTTGGATTAATATTTTTAATGAAATTTTCAATGTTGGTTAGACATCTGTCAAGCAACAATAATCTCTAAGTTTTCTTAAATCACAAATCCAAATCGGTTGTCGTTTTTGAGCAGTTTTGGATAATTTGTCCACACCCCGTGACCACGAGGCAGTAAATTATAAACTTACAGCAATTCTCTCATAAAACGAAGTAGATGGGGTTATTGGAATATGGCCCTTTTCTGGAAAGATTCTTTGAAGAGATTCACTCACGCTTTCTACAAAATAAAAAAAAACAATCAAATTCCACCATTGAAAAACAATCATATTTTGCAAAGTGTGTAAATTACAAAATGCGTAAATTACCGAGCAAATGATAATTGGAATCTCTTTCATATTTAAATGCAAGTCGTCCATAGCTGACGTGATTTAAATTTTTTAGCCATTCAAAATAAGAAACAGTAACACCACCAGCATTTAGATAAAGGTCTGGAATCACCAATATTCCTTTATCCTGGAAGATCTAAAGTAGAAAAGAACAGATTTTGTATGTAGATATTATGTTGACTTGGGATGTTTTCTTAATTAGTTCAGAAAAACTTTGGAAGGATTAATTTAATAGAGTTAAATAAATTATTTTATTGTTAAAAATAAGATGAGCCACAAGAAACTTTTTGAAAAACATCACACCATATTCATAGATCTGTTTACGTATACAATTTCTAATGCTTTTTTGTTTACTTTTGAAATATTCATTAGGTATACTTATCAAAATTAAAGACCATAGCAACAGTTGTTTTGCGGAAAATTAATTAAATAAAAGTTTAAATATAGTAACTAAGGTTTCAGATAGTCAAAATGCCTAAAAAATCATGGTTAAGTAGGATAATTTTGTAAAAACTTGTTGCTATGCTATGTTGTTGTCCCTAGCACAGTTGCTAAGTGAAAAGCTGATTAAGTAAAAGTTCATATACATATTGTAACCAAAGTCTCATTTGGTCAAATTTGTAAAAATTGCTTGTTGCTAAGTTATATTAACGTTTCTAACAACCACACAAAAAATCTCATATGATATCGATGCTGAGGAAAACGATAGAAAAGGAGAAAAAGAGGCAAAATAAGAAAAAGCCAGATTTTGAGATACTATTTCTTCTAAAGTTCTTTTACTGATTTTGTTAAAATTTGGCACACTTATTCATCATTGGCGTCTGATCAAAAGACAGAAATTTGAAGTCAATGCATGGTTTCACTTTTGCATGAGAAGGGGTCAAAATGTCCCATTTCAACGATCCTATAAAACCTATTAGACAAGGCTGAACTTTGGAGCTAACAGCCAATTGCCATCGGCTGAGAAAGCACATTAAATTGATCAAAATTAACATCACATGACCAGGAGATGGAGTCAGGCACAAAGATTGGTTTGTTTAATATTCAATTAGACAACCACTAATCACTACTTGGTATAAGCAATTTCACTAATTTTCGAGACCCCTTTCCACTAAATAACTGTCGACTCATTACAGCTCTTTGGGTTTTTGCAGGTATATTTGTGGTTTCCATTTGATAATTAGTACTTTTCATTTTTTGTACGAAAAATATGTTGCCATTATATGTTTAGTTACATAATAGGCAGAAACTTAAATAATAACTCAGAATATGGATTGGAATTCCTTTTCGGCATCTTCTCTAACACTATGCAGGATGTCCACCACGCTGTCACGTCATTATACGCCTGCACAAATTCTTCGTCTGAACCTTGCAGAGAGATGGCTAACTGCTTTGTGCATCCAAAAACTACAGTGGAAAGACGCGATGAAAGCGAATGATTGTAGTTGTAACGACAGTCCAGCTGCATCTGTACTGGATTTGACATCCCAATCCATTCTTTCATTTCTTTTAATCTGTTCAAGACAAGTAAGAATTGGAGTGTATATTTGAAGCAGATCTTCATAAGCTTCGTGTCTTTCAACCCATCTTGTCTGACATAATGGTTTGATTTTTGACTTATTTATTTCTTCACCTTCCTTACTCTCGTTGTATTCCTCAATACATTGTTCCAGATATCGACTTCTTTTCGGTGAATACTTAAAGAATACACCCAGTGAGTGCATTATAAATTTCAGCAATTTTACAAGACTTTGAAAAAGCTAACTAGAGGGCACGTGATGCACAATGAAAATAAGGAGGTCTGGGATTTTTTTACTTTCGTTGAAACTGGGAAGCTACTCCTTTTTCTTATTTTCCAAACATGTTGCTGGCCTTGTCGTAAGTTTGTGATCGACAATATTTGAGATCTAAACCGTTTTTCTTCAACATTTCAATAATTTCATCGGAAAGTGCATCACCAGTTATTCTTTTGCAGTCTGAATATTCAAGCAAACGTTCAACTATTTTCCCTTCCTTTGTGTAGCGTATAATTAACCACAACTGTTCCCAATTGGCAGAATCAACGACTTTATCTGCTTGAATTTCATAAAAAGGTCCTGCTGGTTGTGATTTTACTTCCTGCACAATAATATCCTGGATGTATGTCATAATTACCTTGCTACCTTGTCCCGTCAAGTCTGGTAAGACTTCTGGTGATGTGCATGACAAAGTTTCTCCAAACGTGCCTGTCTGCCGTCAGTCTCGTGAGCTCATTTGCTGTCTTGCCAGTGCTAGTTTTTAGATCGTCAATCCATTTCGCTCTAGGACGTCCTCTGTTCTGGTTGCCTTCCAGATGCCCTTCCAAGATGACCTTCTCCAAGTTGTCTCCAGATCTCCTCTTGATATGACCAAAGTATGACAACTTTTGTCTGATGATTGTTGCATATAGGGGAGTTGGGTTTCCCACTTTCTCTAACACTGCTTTGTTAGTCCATCGTGCAGTCCATGGCAGCCTCATCATCTTCCTCCAACACCACATTTCCATGGCATCAATTCTTTTCCTGTCAGCTTTTCTCGTTGTCCACGTTTCCGCAGCATACGTGGCCACTGGGAAGACCATAGCTTTAACTAAGCGAATTTTCGTTTGCAGTGAGACATCTTTGTCCTTCCATATTTTGTCAAGGGCGGACATAGCTTTTTTTCCCAACAGGAGCCTTCTTCTAATTTCTGCAGAACAATCGCCGTCTTTGGTGATCAAAGAGCCCAGGAAAACAAAGCTGTTGACTACCTCTACCTCATCGTTGTTCAGTCTGAAACCAGGAATGCTTCCTGTAGACATAACTTTGGTTTTTGAGATGTTAAGGAATAACTAATATCTTTTCTATTTCTATTTTCTAACTAAAATTTCAATCTATGGTACTTAGTATTTTGAACCAGAACAGATCTGCCAATTTGTAGCCTCTGGTTGTCCATTTGTACATCTTTTCTGTAATGTACAATAAATAAAATAATAATAATTATTATTATACCAATTGAAAATAAAGAAACCGGTTTTGGTAGGTATATAATATATTTTTACTTTTTAATATATTTCGTGAAACATTTTTATTATTTTTTTATTCTCCACCGTAACACAGCATTTAATTTATATATATAACATAGGATATTTAGGTGCTTAATTTATATTTTTTATATAGCGTGATAATTCTACTACTACGAGCTACTACTACTACACTTTTCGCAGTAGTAGTAGTAGTAGTAGTACATAGTAGTAGTAGTAGTAGTAGTTGTTGTTGTTGTAGTAGGGTAATATATATATTAAATTTAATATTATTATTATAAGTTTAATTTGTAAACTGAAGAAAAGAAATCAGTTTTATTGAAAGCGCTATTCATTTTATAAAAATTATTTTCGTATTTATTTTCTTGGCGTTCTTTTTTCTTTCATTAATATGTCGTCTGATTTTGTCAATTATTTTGTATAATAAAATCACTTTTTTCTTTTTTTAATGACACTTTAAAATATTTTTGTATGTAGTGAATTTATTGAATAAATTTATTGTATCTGTGTACCTATTTATTTTTGTGATATATATATCTAGATATACATATATAAACTTAAGCACTATATTCATCTGTTTTGTGAAAACTGTATTAGTTGCATTGATAATAAATCAAATTTTCTGTCACATATTTTCTTTTAATTGATTTGAAAATCAACGACTGTATACCTAGTCTCATTTATTTCAGAATACAAATTAATTTGTTTTGAATATTAGATCGTGATGAATTTGGTACATCAATATTTTGTTTTCTTCAGTCTAATATATTATAAGATTTTGATAAAATAGTTTATTCAATAAACGATTTATTTCCTTAATTTTATACAAATCAATACATTTTGTAAGAAATAACCAATACTATTATGAAAAGCAAAATTAGGTACATATATTTTAAATCTATTTTGAAACTTTAAATTAAAAAAATTAAAACTAGTTTTTAGAAAACAATAATAAGTCCACATAACAATTTATCGAAATTTATATTATATTTTGTTATAATTAGTAGATGCGTTTAATGCAATGATGTCTATAATTAAGGATTATTGTTTTATTTTTTGTCGCATATAAATTCAAATCAAAGTGACTGTTTATGGTTTCATTGTAGGTATTTGTTGATTAAGAAAATGTTTTTTCTTCATGTAGTTCTACCTCTATGATAGTTATTTGGAAATGAATGGAATATGGAATATATTTTTGGAAATCAGGCTATGGAATATTTATTTCTAAAATCTATACTGTAGAATATTTTTACCACTATAATTATTTATACACAAATAATTGCAAATTTGTTAGATTAAAATACAAGAATTTATAATTTTTCTCAAACTTTTATAACTAACGATGATAAAAATTTGTAAAACCATTTGTAGAGTAACTTCAGTTTTAAGTAAAAAAAAGTTTTTTTGTGATTCACTGTAGTATTTTTTACATTTTAAGAAAAAATGCAAAGAAGGTATTTGGAAATTGCATATTTATAAGGCATTAAAATTCTTCCTATTTTCAATAAATTTTTCTTAGAAACATATACCTATATTATTATTTTACAAAGTTTCGACTTTATTCACATACCTATTTGTTCATGTATTTAGCAATATGATAATTATAAAGTGTTGATAGTCCAGGCACCTATTCAGTACATAAGGTATAATACAGATTGTACGAGTACCTATTAATCACCACACCAACTACAATATCGCATCAACTCTACTACTATTTTGAATTTCATTTAGAATAGACAAATATATTTTAATATACCTATATTTAATTCTTAAAATATACAATGTAGGTAGCAAAGAGCTGCTATAAACAATATAAAATATCGCCAAGTACCTAGCTAGTACTACCACAGATTTAGTATTTTCGTGAGGTTGACTGTGTTATTTTCATAGAAAGTCGTAAACATATCAGAAATTATTTTTAACTACTAAATATTTGGTGAATTTAGGAGCAGAAAAGGTGGTAATAGTTACAATTTGGTTATAAAATTTAATCTTTTCAAACAATTACTGTCTACTGAATATTATTTAGTTTTATATAAGAAGTTCTACCAGAAAGTACAGTATATACACTTGTGAGCAAATGTATTTTGATAAACTTAAACAAATTTCATGATAATTGGTGTTGTTTTGTTAGCTATGTATGAAACACTTGCATAAGATGAAGTTTCCGTTTTATCTGCTTGAATATAAGGCTATCTGTTGCATAGACAATTTATGGTGGCATCCAGCGTTTTAGGAAATTTTCATTAGTTTGTTTGCTTAGAGAAATATCTTTATTTCCATAATATTATGAACTAACATTTAAAGTTCATATGAAATAATTAGTTTATGTAGTATGTTTTTCAGGTACTTAGGTATATGTATAAACTAAAATAAATATAAAATCAAGTTAAATTCAGTTTTTATAAAAGGAAGTTATCTGTATTTAAATATAATTTTATTTAACAGGAAAACTAAAATATCATTTTTCTTATCTGCTACATTAAAAAAAATTATTGATAGATAGTTGAATTACTTTCTTTACTTTACTTACATTGCGGCAACCATAAGATTTCATAGTACATAAATAGCCAGAATCGGAAGCTTCCTAGTGTATCCAAGTTTTCTTTGTTGGGTTTGAAGGTATCTAATTTTCGAAAGAAATATTAATTAACCTTACCTAAAATCACAAAAATTTAAACACATTTTAATAACGTAAAAATTAGGTGTTACCTAAAGAGATGCCAAAATATTGATTGATTGATTACGATCTCTATGTTCTCATAAATAATTTACCTTTGAATGATAGAGTTCATTTTCTCCAGAACTCTGCATTTATCAGGAGAGTTACCTATGTAACTAGAACTGAAATAAAAAAGTAGGATTTTTTTAAAACAATATTTAGTATTCAATAAACGACATTCTACTCCAGTTTCTTGCAAAAGTTTAGAATCAGTAATAATAAATAATTTAAAAAATTAGTGATCGTCTGTTTAATTATAAAGGAGATTCTAATTTACATAATTTCTAATAATAACTTTCAAAAATTCTAAGAATAATTATCTATTGGCGCCGGAAGATATTCCATATTGGGGGGGGGGGGGGGGGGCAGGGAGTCGCACGCTAAAAGAAATTAGTTCAGTATCCTCAGTTTAAGTAGCTATAATTGGTACACTGTAGTAAACATTACATTATATTTTACATGTGGTATATATGATATACACACATTTATGTCAAGAAACTGAATTATAATGTTTTACTGAATTAATGTTTGTTGGAAGAGAATGAATTTTTGTTTTGGTTAAATCATACAAAATTTATATCAATTGCATATATCTTTCACATCGGTACATATAATTATCTATTGGGAGAAAATGAATAAAAATGAACACGTATGAATAATTATGGTTTAAATTGTTTTACGCAAACATATAAAAAGGTTAAGGTACAATGTACATAAGTACACCGATGTTGAGTCTGAGAAACTAAATAAAAGTACAAGTGAATTAATTATATGAATATTAATGGTTAAAACACACCAACAAATTTTGTCATCTTTCATTCTGAGAACAAAAATCAGAAGCAATATACACCTAAGGCAGTACAAATTGAATTGGTCACAAAAAGATGCATCATTTCTCATCTCCACCGTGTTGGACAAAGAGCTACTTTTAATATTTTTAAGAAATAATTTGTTTTCGGAGAATACTTTAAAAGCTGTATTAGGTCACTTGCAAAATCTAGGGCATCAGTAAGAGCTTTGGGTGTTCCGTGTCATATTCTGAAGTGTCATATTGAGGTAATGTGCTAAGCAATGGACAGATAATGCATTTGGAATCTCCTTTTGGATAACCTAAGCAACGCCTTTAATCCTCCCTTGAAGGTTCTCGCACCCTCAAATCCTAGTCCGCGGCAATCACTAATAGGAAAAGTAAACCAGATTAAAATATCTTTTAAAGACGCAAGATGGTCTAAGTTGTCGTATTAGGAAGTTGAAGGAAACTGATAAGATTTTCATAGACTTCATACGAATTAGATACAGATCGAATGCATATTACTAATTGCTCGCGATTAGCACAATCCCTTGTTTTATTACATAAAATTTTTTAAAAGGCTTTCGAAATATCTTTAATTATTTCACGGAGTCATTAATTTTATTCTGACTATTGCCGGATTGATAACTTACATTCAATTAGGTTTCATCTTCAATGATAACTTTCAGCTGTGTGCCCTCTCAAAGCTAATCCCTGTCGAACTAAAAATCGAATGCTCTCTAACTGTTTTACAGAGTAGCATAAACATGATTCCATAGTCTTGATTTGATCTTAAAGGGATGTTGGTTTTTGGTTGAAGCCATATTTATATTTGTACACATCTTTTGGTTGGATTACATTCATTTCTATGATGCTAGTACTGTCGAAGGCTTGACTGATAATATTTCTTATTTTTATTTTTTCTGCCTTAAAGATTTATTCTACATATATAGTAATTCTAATAAAATATTTAGGCCTTTCTGTTGGGCTCCACTGGAGAAAATCCTTGAAAATGAAAAAAAATTGTAAGCGTTGAAATAAACATATGAGAAAAATTCAGAATATAGTGTTTATTGGGGGGGAGGAGATATTTGAGCTCCTACCAATATTATTGGAAGGGGGGCTCATCCCCCAAACCCCCCTGTTATAAATTCTTGGAAATACTTAACTGATTTTAAACTTTTCCAAGAGACTGTAGTTTACCAATAGAAAATACCTAAATACATGAATTATGAAAAATTGCGATCATAATACAGGGTGTTCGAAAAGTCACGCAAGTCAAAATATTCAGAAAAATATTCAAAAAACTTCATCAAAAATTAAAATTAAATTAACACTAAAACAAATGATTTAAATGCATATAATAACTAATTAGAATATATATATTATAAAATTTACAAAAAGGTTCACTATGTCGGCATATTTACAAAATATGCTCAATATGTCCACCACCAACATCCAAGCACAGTTGAGCT
>JAUYWI010137860.1:0-20122 GCA_034780595.1 Parotoplana pacifica | reverse complement strand
TCACTTGCAAGAAAGGAATAACAATTGGAGCAAATGTATGTAGTTTCAGAAAGACCATTAAAATGAACAAAATCAATATTGTAATTTTCAATGTATGTAAATGTTGTGGAAATGATAAATAATGCAATTGAAATATTTCAGTTAACATTTTCCAATAAACATTCTAAATTAATACATGTTAATTATCCTTTATTAATTCTAAAATTTCTTTATTGCTTTATAAATTTCTTAATAATTGCATTGTGTGGTGGATATCTTTAAAACTAACCTTCATTATAAATCTAATTGTTTAGATTAATGCACTATATTAGGAACATATTTAGACAGTTTTGTTAATAGAAAATAATAAGTAACAACAATGCTTTAAAATGTTGTGGTAATATTAAAATAGTTTAGGCAAAAAAATAGAGGCAAGAGACATGGTATGGGTGTTTGAACATTAAAATAATAGATTAATCCTCTATTCATTAAATACACATGACTCCAACACTTTATTTCCAATTAATGAATGCCATTGTGAAAAAGAATTTCAAATATTTACTGATAAATGGGAAGCATATTGTTTGATGAATGAATTAGAGTACCAACATTTCACTGTGTTCAATTCATATCACTTGGGCAGATAAAGGGGATAGTTTCTTTTAAATTGCTTGAAACATATACCTTTTGAATAAATACAATGGATTTTCAATGTTTTATGATTGATTAATTAGAATTAGAAATATAAAATAAAAGATATATTGAAATTACCTTGAGTGGTAAAAGGTTAAAAAATAGTTATTTTCTTATGGTAAAATCAGTTAGACTTAGTTTAGGGTAGAGCTAGAACAAAATGTGGACAATAGTCATTATTTGCAGACATGACTTGGGAGTAAACATATGAAACTCTAGTAGATGATACAGATTATGATTTTATTATCAAAAAATGTATGTACCAAATTTAAATACCATCAAGAAACTGCTTTATAATTCTAAATGTCAATATCATCTAAATATCTAGATACTTTGGTAATAATGTCTAAATTATGAGATGTTGCATTGTCAAGACATTTAGATATTTTTGCATAGTGTAGGAATAATTCGACACATGTTCTGCAGAAGAATGATATGTAACAGACATGACAATGTTATAATAACATTTAAGCAAATAGCTATATGAATCAAGACAAGTGACTTTATATCTGTTGGTAATACATTTTTATATGGTTAAATTAGTTTAGATTCTGATTTATAGGTAACATATTGTGTGAAATGGCAACTATTTTGAAAAAAGTCAAACTGAGAAAAATTTTAATTTCTTCACTAATTGTTATCATGGACATATATGAATACAAAAATTCAATAATTGTACATGAACATTTTTTTAAACTATAAGTTCATTCAGCCCTATTTGTACCAAATATCAATAAATAAATGTTAACTGGTCATCATAAACAAATGTTTTAAATATAAAACAGCCAAAGAATAAAAGTTGAAAGATTCTTCAAAAATAACTATAAATGCAGTATTATTTAAAGGATATAATATAACAAAGCATAAATTATGTGTGGCACAGAGTTGGTCACAGATTCGATGAGAGGAACATCACCCACTCTCTTCAAGCTGGAGGTGGCTCCATCCATGTATGGGGAGCCATTTGCAAAGGTGGACGCAGTGAGCTGATTGTACTCCAAGCATCTGTTAAACTGTTTACCTACATAGAAACTCTGCAGAATTTTCTTCAAGCAGATAATCTACGCCAGCACTTCACATTCCACCAGCTCACAGGGCAGCAAGAGTGGTTGATTTCTAGGATACTTCTGAAGTCTATCATCTCGATCTCCTGACTTAAATCCAATCAAAAATGTTTGGGACTATATGGCATGAAGGATCAACAGTCAAACAGAACCTGCCCAGAATTTGAACCAGTTACAAGTTTGGAATCAGCACAAATGGGCTTCTCTTCCACAGAACTACATCGATAGCCTCATTGACAGCCTTCCTTGCCATCTTTGAACAGTTATTGAAGCCAATGGTGGAAATACCAGATATTAGTGACCCCCCCCCCTTCAGAGAATGTGAAAACAGCCCTTTTAAGGGCTATCTATAAAATGATTGATTAGAAATAAACAAAGAGTTTTATAAAAGTCTTTGGAAATTTATTATTTAAAAAAAATTAAAATAAGTTATTTCCATTCATTTTGAGACCCAGTGTATATATATGGCAATGTTTTCGTACTAAATTTAAAATAATACAAAACAATGTGATATTTTAAAAACAAAAGTAATTTGAATTAAAACAATAAAATTAGAAAAATTAATTTTCTAATAAAACAAAAACTATTGAAAAAACATAATTTAAAAAAAATATATTTTTTGTTAATTTTTATTAGTGAAAAATGTATTTGTTTTAATTTTGTTGCTTTAATTCATTGTACTTTCATAGTAAAAACATTAATACAATATATTTTTTAATAATCTGAAACCAAAATCCGAAATATCTTTAATGTTTATCAAGTTTTACTTTCCCAATGTATTAAATTGACAAAATAAAGCTTAAAAGTATTAAAAAGAATTATGATATATGATTTATTACATTTAAATTTCGAAATGTTTTCCAAATTCTAAAATCAAGTTCATAAATATTTTAATGTGTATAAGCTTTATTTTTGAATATATAAAAAAAGTAAAGCTGAAAATATATAAAATATATTAAAACATAATTTATTTATATATAACACATTTAAAAAAACAACTAAAAAATCCTTATTTAGAATCAGAAGTCCAGTTGATTGGGACCTACTAATGAAAAATTCATTTCACCAGGCCTAAGATTATGATATCACATTACTTTGGGAGCTAAAAAGTGTAGGTACACTCAACATAATTTATAACATCATTAATCACAAGTATAACAAAGAAAAAAATATATGAGTAGGTACTACTTAATTATGTAAATACATTGGCAGTCATAGTCAACCTTTATAAGCAGTAAGAGCCTATCTATATTGTTAAAATTATTTAGCACAAATGCTAGATTATTTAGTGTAGAACTGCGATGTGAAGATGGTTCAAATTGACAGATAAATAATAAATATTGACATCAAACTACATATGTTTTATTGTTTATTTTCTAAATTTATAAAAATAGGCTTTAGCTAGATAGCTATATTTATTGATCAAATGCAACTGAAATAATGCATACTTCTATTAAAAATAAATCATTTATAAGAGTTGTAAATATAGATAGGAGCTATACAAAAATGCACCACTACAAAATTAATTATTTAGTCAGCTAGAAAAAAATCTATACATCTTGACAAATGCATTTAGATATCAGGACCTTTTGGACACTTCTTTGTGGTGCCATGCTAGATGTCTAGACATTTAGCCATCTTATCATGTAAGTATTTCATATAGACATCTAGATATTTATTTGTGTATGGGTTTCATTTGTTGTCAATGGCCACTAAGGAAGTTGAGGATAATGAATGTGTCCTTTGTAATGTTTAATACAGTGACCCAGTATGGCTACTTTGTGAGGTAGGAGAATATAACAACTAGATTCCTGCTTCTTTAAATGGTATGGAATAGAAAAGGAAGAAGTTATATAAATATAGCTAATGAATCAGGTTTAAAATTTAATATATTTTAAAATCTATTTTAGGTCAATTTACTGTACAGGAAATTTATTATGTTTTTTCCATTAAATATTGGGTCATCACAAAAAAAGTTATTTTTTTTTAAAAACATGAAAGATTTATACAAAAGTAAATGTGTACAATTATAGGCACTTTTTATTATCATATGATTAAAATTGAGTCATTAATATTAAGACATAGAAATCGTATATTGTGGAACTTTGTATATGCAAACCAGCAATAGCTACATAGCTGTATAGTTTGAATTTTTGAAAATTATTGATGACACCACATTCTCTCATCATATTAACTATTAAAATGGAAATCAAAAGCAGTGACATAAATGTTATTGTTGAAACACTTCAAAGAACTCAATTTAAAGGTACTCAAATCCACAACATCATATCCACTGCATGGGGTGATGTCATATCTGTTTGTTGAGTTAAAAAAATAATGAAAGAGTTTGAAGATGGAGAATGTACCGATTTTGATCAACAATATGGAAGTGGTCATCTAAAGTCTCAGAAAAGAGTCAACAAGCGGTAAAGTTGTCCGATCACTGCCAAGAAGTTATTGCAGCATATGGTGACTACGTTTTATAAAACATTTTATGTCCATTTGTACACGTTTACTTTTGTATAAATCTTTAATGAAAAAAACGAACTTTTTTTTGTGATGACCCAATACCTAAACTAATTTTAGATTTTTGTTTTAATCTATTTGATTTTAAGAATCATTACATATAGAAAAGCTAATTAAAAAAATAATGTTTTTTCTATTCTATTATCAAAGAGGATATTGTATATTTAGTCATTTGAATAAATTACATCATTGAAGACCTTTTTAACTAAAAGTAGTAATCCTATATTTGAATTTAACTCTCTGATAATCACTGAATATTAAATAATTTTAATGTTTTTTATAATTTCTTTATATTAACAGGGGTAGGAGGGACAAATCTAAATGTAAATCTGTATTGAATATAGAGGACTAAAAGTTTACTACCCCTAGAGATTTAATTAAAGAGATGAAGTAACCATTTGAATATGCATGTTCTAATTAAAACAAACTATAGGTAAGGGCAAGTAAAGTTGACTACATGGTTGACAGCAGCTCTTTGTGAAAAGAGACTAGATAGGCAGGTAAATATGAAATAAATTTTTTAAATGTGTTTTAGAGAATATTATAAATTATAGAGTGTCTAGGTATCCACCTAGTCATACTTATAAATACTATTGTTCCATTAGATACATGACACTATCCTTAAGGTCAATAGATTTTTTTACTGTACAATGTCTATGACAAAATAATACATATAAATGATATTGTATAAACTATAATGACCTATATGATACAGGTATAGGTATAACTGTGCATGATCTCTAGGAAATTATTTTATTGAATGTGTTATATTTAAAGTGAAATAAAATAAATTTTTAAAAGGTTTTTTAATAAGATCTATGTCTATGGTATAGAATAGTGTGATAGATTAATTTATTTAAGCCAAATAATAGTTGTATTTAGGTATATTTTATATTTTTTCTAATATTTTTAAAGACAAATAATTCTTGACCGGATATCTCTAACAAGATTTTCTTTTTTTTTTATAAGAGACCAGGTCTCTGACATTAACCACTTTTGACTGCCCTTCCAGAGCATTCATATGTCAGACATTATAGTCATAGTCAGATCATGACACTCCTGTCTTTAAAGACAAAGGTAATTGTAGTACAGTTGCATGGTGGCCACTAAATTGTCTTGTCTTGGCTTCATATTAGAATCAGTTTGGCCAGGGAACCTCTTCTACATGTTCACATTGCCTAGATAGAAATAAGAATTTGGAGTATTATTGGTTTTAACAGTGCCTAGCCTTTTAGCACTTGCCTTCAGATGCATTGCTTTGGGTGAGGCTTGCCCACCCCAGTCTGCACTCTTGGGGGAGGTTCAGCTGTAACCTCATAACTGTGGGGGCTTTGACAGGATTGCCACCCAGAACAGAACAGATTAAACATCAACCACAATCAAGTTTACTTACCCTAAGTCCCTAAATAACCTAGCATCTATTAATTTTAAAACATTTTAAATAGTTTTATTTTTATTCATTTTGAATTAACATTCAAAGAAGATAAAAAGCTCCTATTTATGATGCATAATCTTAAAATGATCAAACATAAATCAATCTAATATGCCAAACTATCTTAGAATTTTGTAAATCATTTGTCAAATATGCAATGGTATGACCAATATTTTCTGGCAATTGTATCTTTAAATGTCTTATGGGTATGAAATTTATAAGTATAGCCACTAATTTAATGTTAGAAACTTACAAAAACTGTTTTTAATTAACTACTCTTGCACAAATGGAGTTTTATGCCAAAACCGAAACTATAATTTGAATTCTTGCTCTTCTTTTTACATATATTCACTTTGTAAATTAGGATATTAAAAGAAAATATATCAAAAAGTGATAATAGTTTCTGCAGCGATCCAAGATAGATATTTTTATTAATTTTTAATTAACATATTAGCCTGAGAGCTATAAATGCTGATGATTAAATTTAGAACATAGCTATTCTAGATATTCATTTAAAAGTCATTATACATAGAAAAACTAGTCTACATCATGTAATTATCATCATTAATTACGTTCTTTCAAACCTTGTGTTCTTGGTTATGCCGTTGTGATTTTGGAATGCAAAAGAAACATATACTTAGTGTCTAGCTAAACTTTTGGTGTGTTATGAATCATAAAGATGTCAGTTTTATGTTAATTATCTCCTAAAGGGAATCAGCAGCTATCTGTGATTATTTTCGAATTTCATCATGGACCAACCGAATTTTTGTCCACCTTATGAAATCATATGTTTAAAAAATTATAGCCGGTTATGCATAAATATTAGCTTACTACAAGAATTTTTTATCACTTTTGTAGATTTTTCAGTACCTATCTAAAAAATACAATAGCAGAATGAAGCCTCATTTATATTTATAATAGCTAGGATATCATAATTTCTACCGGAAATAACTTTCTAACGGCCGCCTAAAAACTACTCAATCTTTTAAATCCCATTCTGTTAGATAATTTCATAATTCTTCTAGTTTGTTTATAAGTTCAGTTTAAAATAACTGAAATTCACGAAATAGTGATTTTTCTCTTTTTTGGTACATACTTATTAGTAGAGGGAATGGTATAGTCAATTAATTACCTATATTTGGATTCAACTGACATTAAATATTTCAATACAATTCAAAATAACTGAGAGAATCAATGTTATAGATACGGCTGCCCGAAATACCTATGCATATTTTAAGTATATTTTTAAATGTTTAAATTGCTAGTGAGACATCTTTGCAACTTGTTTGTCAGACTCAAACCTTCTGAGTCGATAAAGCTGAAATATACAAATTAAACCATTTTGTAAAGAATATAGCCAAATAAACCAGAACTGAATGTAAGCGGGTACATTAAATTGATTTCTAATTTGTTTAGTACTTAAGCCACTACCGATGACATCAAAAACTAATTGGTGGCTATGATTATCGATTTTATCATTTTTCATACAAAAATCGCTGTAGGGCTTCTAAAATTGACTCCAAAATTCATATCAACAAGTTTGACAATAGTACCTCTATTTGAGATTAGTATTTCTATAGGCATAGTTTCATTTACTGAATTTCAAGTTAGTCCGACTAAGTTTAATCTATTAACTAATGATGTCATTGGCTCATGATTATCGATCGGCTCCTACTCTTATTTTTTTCACAAAAATAGGTTTTGTTAACGAATCTGTCAAAATTTCAGATTAAATGGACTTACTCGAACATTTATATATTTGGGATTTAACTACATATTTTCAAATAATTACCTATTTTCGTTTTTTGAGACAGCTCAATTCTAGTTGTAGGCACGATATTTATGAATACAGATAGAACTATCACATATTTAGACTGACTGGTAGGAACGATCACATTTCCCTTTGGTGGTTTAAGCTTTCGCTTAAAATTTTAATTTCTAAAGTTAGTTTTTACAATAGTAATTTTTTAAAGAGGTTTCTAATTTTGTATCTCTAAAATGTTTCTAAATAGGCTGATACAACAAAAAATATCTGTAAAAGAAATACGTATAAAAATTCAAGAAATTTAAATTTCAAAGTCTAAGCCAAATGTTTATTTTTATTCATACTACCTATTAAAGGATAACAAAATTTGCTTTGATTCAATTTACTAAAAATTAAATAGAAATGTTGTCTATCAACTGTTTAAAATATTTTTACTAGAAAATAAACATATTTATTTAATGCATGAGTAGAATCGCCATTTCTTCGAAAACATATCTATACAAATAACAACAAAATGGTGAGCTTACTTACTGTTACAGTTAATAATTTTCCCATTAATTGTATCAGTAGTCTAAATAATCATACACAGAGATAGGAACATTTCATCAGTTAGTACCTAACACCTGATAATGAATAGATAAGAAAATTGGTTAAAGTTAACATTTATTAATATAACATTGGTTTTTAATTTTGATTGGTTGTAGTTGATTTCTATTTATATAAGTTCAAGTGTGAACTGCAACGTGGGAAAAATGAAGCAATTATACAACATATATTGCAGTAATGTTCTTTTTTAAATTTAGAAAAAATTATTAACTTAATCTTCTATTTTGCAAAATTTTGGAAAAATATTTTATAGTTTCTTGTGAACACCAAGTGCATCTTAATCAGTTTATGTAAACATCTAAATACCTTTGCACTCTTCCTTCAATAAATTATTTTCTGATATTTGAACAAACAGTAAGTAGAGTAAATAACACAAAAACAAATCATAAATTGATTGTATTTCCGTTTTATATATTTATTTGTGTTTATTGGAATAAAGTTATATGATTTATTTACTTATTTATCAACATCTCTGTATTAGAAGAAGCAATAAAGCAATAAGCATGAGAAGATAAAATGATTTATTTATGATTGATAATCAAATATGAATCACGGTAGCATCATTCGACGATGGAAACGGAATCACTATAACAATTCAATTACAACTGCAGTTGTCGTTACATCCGAGTCTATCAGTACTAGTGGTAACGAAATAAATGACAACATAGTTTGTTCCAAAGTAAATCAAACAAAATCGTTTAATAATAAAACTTCTACAGCCACCGTAGCATCTGATAGTTTACCACAGGAAACTTGGTCATCAGAAGGGCACCTTGAGAGTATTAGTATTATGCCGCATTCCGGACTGACCGGAGACAATAGTTCTATTTCATCAACGTCGCGGTTTCGTATCCGTGCATTACCTCATCTTTTGTGGAAAAAAAGGCTAAAAGAAAGAGAATTATCCTCGCAAGCTCCGCACGCACAGGAAGAAGAGGATTTTATCACTAATAACAATCGTTATAACAATGAAGAATCTGATGCTATATCCTTTACAAATTCTTCTGATGACAATGGAACTAAATTTCAGTCATGCTTAGTTCAAAAAGATTCCAGTATCAACAACGATATGCATAATGATGTGACTGATTGTTACCGCAACGCTAATTTTATTGAAAATGATTCTTTGAGTCAGCAATCCTGTAATGATCAAACCAATGCTTCGTTAATCGGTGTTAATAGTGGTAATAGGACCAGTGATTTAACAATTGATAATTGCCTATTTTCAAACTCAGATATACTAGAAACTAGCACAGAAGATACTTCAGTTTATAATACATTAGTAAATTCTTTTACTAAAACAGGCTCAAATTCACCTGAATTACATACTTTACCTCCAGATAATGCTATCCGACAGTCCTCAAATAATTCTTTTGAAGTGAACCCTAATGTAGTTGCTCCTGTATCTCCTACGTCTGGCATTTCTCATGAGTCATCATCTTTTTCGTCATGTTCAGTTCCTTCGTCTCCTCGCCGACATTTACGTAAAGGTAGGAAGAAGGGTTCCACAGGTGCAAATTCTTCGGTAATCGATGTCAACGCAGTCTGTGCTGAACGCAAAGATTCGGTCTTCAGTCGAGAGCGATGGCGTCATAGGCGTCAGGAATGTATAAGTTGTTGTAAAAGTTTTACTGCTTTTTTCTTTTCTCATGTTGGACTGTGTTGTATGGTTGTTGCATATACCATAGCTGGTGGATTTATATTTCTAGCACTTGAACAAAAGGCTGAATTTCAGCGCCTTGAAGCACAAACCGTCGATGTAGAAAATAGTCGTAACGAATTTTTAGAATCAATCACAAGTGAACAGTCTCGCTCAATGAAAGCACTTCAGAATCGTAACCTAGAAACTGCTCAAAAGATTGGTGATTTGTGGGACACTCAGTTATTTGAACAAGGTAAAAGTAATGAAAAGCAGATCAAAGATGTTCTAAATATGGAATTTAGTAATATTAAAAAGCAAGTCATACTTATTCAAGAAAAATTAGATGATGTAGGTGATAAAATAGATCGACTAACAGATAGTTTAAGAGCGTTAGTTTCAATACAGATTTCTAGCAAGGTACTATTGCATCGCGGAAAAAGAAAACGGAGTCCTAATGTTGGTATTAGATTTTCTTCGAAAAATGCTCTTTACGAGCGTATAAAAGAAAATCGTTTACCGTCCCGTCCAAAACGGCAAATAAATCTCGAAGATAAACGCAGCTTCATTAATGATATTTTGAATAAAACTTTTATAGACAATGAAACCAATGTTGAACTTAAAGACATTAAACGATTACCTAAAGCATCTGGTATAGATCCATGTGTTCGTCGTTGCGGAAGTTACAAGCTTAATGAAGAGCATGCACTTTTGGCTACTGAAATAAAGAATAGCGTCGATATATTGATAGCAGAATTAGAGGAATTTGGCGAAAATACATTTACTGGATATAACGTTGATGAAATTGTACAAAGAACAAAAGGAATTCCACTAGATTCAAAGTCAAATTTGACTGGAAAACATAAAGAAATTTTGAATAACATAAAACTGATAGACTGGGCAAATATTGCCACCGAATCACAATGGGATGATGAGGCTACACTGAATAGAACTTTAAGAAATCAATCAAACCAGTTCATTTTCAAAGTGTACAATGCGACCATCCATGGTTGGACGATGAATCGTGGTGACTGGGGTGACAGAATGGTACTATGGACCTTTGCTGGATCACTACTGTACTGCATTACTGTGATTACAACGATTGGTATGTGATTTCATTTTTTCAAATTATTTTTTATTCGGATATAAAAAATGGTTTTTCTGTAATATTAAAATCTTGATACTTCTAATAGAGGAACTCAAGTTCCATTCTTGAAAAATCAGACAGTGCCTTTTCATAACCGCTTCACTTTATTTATCAAATTAAAATTTTTAATATTAAAAACATTAGTATTTAAGGAAAGATGATTAATGTTTTATAAAGCCTACTAAAATTTTATCAATAAAAATTTGTTATAATTAAAATTTAGCTCTAATTCTGTTGAATTAAAGAACGACTAACAATATTAAATTCGTAATGCTATGTTAATAAAACAATGTACATATACCAGAGCTAATTTCTAAATTATTTTCAACAGTATATAATGTTCTAAAAACAGTTTCATATAAGCATAGGTCAAAAGGCAGGGGGTGCTAATAATCAATGGGTTACGTTAGGTCACCAAATCAATAATCGGAAACATGGAAACTAACTTGAAATGTGGATTTGGAGAACAATGCAAAAAATCTCTTGGTAAGACAAGAAGACAAATGATGAAGTCTTAACGGATATCAATGAAAGAAGCAAACCTACTAAATACAATTACCAAGCGTAAGAAAAATTGGATAGGTCACATATTGAGATGGGATAACTTATTGAAAACAGTCATTGAAGACAGATTTCTAGGAAAAAGAAGCCAATGCAAACCAAGGAAAAACATGTGAACGGATCTTGTAAGAGTGTCATATTCAGATCTTAAGAAATTTGCATGTAACAAGAAACAATGGATAAACTGAAATCCATAGATATGGACCTGCCACAAGATAGATAGATAGATTCTTAATATTCTCAAAATTTAGTTGTTTAGTTACCAATTTAACATCCACGTTACCTCTAAAAAAATAATAGATAACTTTTGTGATTATATGTATTTTAATATTTATGTACCTAATTCATATTCTGTTTTCAAATGATAAAGATGCTACTATTGACAACAATTCTCTAGAAAAATAATTACATATGTAGTAATTATTTTATTTTATTTTAATTTTGGCCTATTTTACATTTGCGGATACCTTTCAACGTATAGTTAACGTAACAATATTTTTGAATAATTGCTGTTTTTATCAATACATTTCTAAACCATCTGGCACATTAATGATTTGAACTGTAACTGTGGAATAAAAAGATACATACAAACAAAGTGAACATTGTAAATTAGGGTATTTCGCCCTAACTACAAACTAGCGTAAAGTCAACTCTTTGTACATGCTCCTTTTCCTATTCAAAAAGTCCATTTGTATTGTAAATGGTTGTAATTTATCTCATTGACAAATTTTGTTGCTAATAGGGCGTATACCAGGATTTTCTGATGAGTCAACTATACTTCTGCTATTCTAGCTATAATGTTTAGATATATTAGTGTAAATTTTTTTTTGCGTCCTAGTGTTCCTTTGTTAGTTGATACTAGAAAAAACAAGAACACCTATTAGGTTTTTTTGGACCATTCTCTACAGGTTTCAAGGAATCAAACTCTGCGACCTCTAAATTGCTACGAGCCTGAATACAGGTATAATGCTGTTTAGGTATGTGTCTATAGTGACAGTCACTAAACGATTATTTTGTAGTCAATGTTGACTTCCTTAGGAACATAATACTGTAAAATAAGTTTATTAAAATATTCAAAGAAAATTAGCAACATGAGAAATAACTGTCCAAACTTTAAGTTGAATAATAGGAATTAATTCATTTTGTACCTGATAATATCAATCAAAAGAATCAGTTGTATATATAATTTTTCAAATATGGTATCTACAAAAAAATTATTGATATTGTTAGAGTTCGACAAGAGTTGCAAGAAACCTATTTTGTGTCAGTTTAGTTTAAATTTGCTATATAACTAAAGATAACAAATAATAAACAAATTTTTAAATTGCAAAAAATATGTTAAGCACATTATTGTATACAATTGGTTTGTTTTATATGACTTGTATACATTTTCGTACTCTTAATAAGTAGCCATATTAACTTTCTATTTATTATAAAATAATATCGGAGTATTAAAAGAAAAGTAAAAGCTATATAATGATTATAATTTAGGAGGAGAGGAAGGCATAGTCTGTTTTTGTTACTATTGATTGTTTTAATCACCGGCTAATAGTGTTCATTCTTTAGATCGGCATTTGACATATGTTAGATCAAAGAAAATGAAAATAAACTTACGTGAATGGTAGAAGTATCATAGTATTCCGATAATTTCAGAATTTAGTATGTTTCATTTTTATGAAGGAATCATTTCTTTTATTTCATACATTTTATATTTTTGTCTTTGTTAACAGTGGCATATTAATTAGGTTCTACTAAAAATATGCTTAAGAGGCTGATTGTTTATATCACAAAATTGTTAACCATCTAATATCTTTAACTTTTGTAGGTCGTTACAAATTAGAGCTTTCTTTTTGGGTAACCAAAACTCTTCAAACTACATTCCGTTAAGAAAAGTTTTTAAAAAGGTTTCATAGATAAAAATGCCTTTTAATAACAAATCAATCGTTAATAATTTAAATAAAATAGATGTCTAATCCAATAAAGTTTTGTAAATAAACTATTTTATTTAAAAAATGTTTTGTTGATGCAAATAGTGTCAGACAAGTTTAAAAACAGCTTGCTGTCCCCTGCTATTGGAAATGATATTTATGGTACAATTGTGCTTTCTGCGACAAGCAACTTATTGAACTATGTATATATGTTAGAACAAATTTGCGAAATCAACAATTATGCATAATTGTTTAGCGTTTAGGTCAATTATGCATAATTGTTGAAACTATAAGTAACAATTATGCAAAATTGTATCAATACATCCAATATTGAATTAAGCAAATTTGTTAATCATACTCAAGTTCAAAAGAAAAATAAGTTAAAAAGCAAAATCAAATATCTATTATGTATCAATAACATATCATTATAATATCAAATCGCAGCAGTTATGCATAATTGTCCTAATCGCTGAACAATTTTGGAAAATTGTTGGGAAATCAACAATTATGCATAATTGTTGATTTCACAAATTTGTTCTAACATGTATACTTAAATACAACCCCTTTCAAAAGTAACCGTAACAGTATAAAAAAGTGAATAAATGTCAGCAAAATATTGTTTCCAAAAGAATTCCACAAATATTTTCTGGATCAATATTTTTTAATGAAAGTTTCCAATCCTACTTTGCATCGCCAAAGCCAGAATTAAAGAAATATACAATAATCCCCATCAACAGGATAACCAGTACCGCCCTTAATTAACTCGGTACTGGCTATTCCATGATATTGGCCACTTACCGTCATCGAATAGAAACTTTCAAGTCCACATTTCCCGGAATGTATCTGGAACCGGAACCGGAGACGGCTGCTCACTTTCTTTGTCACTGCCCCTGGTGAAACCGCCAGGTTCTTATGAGAGCCTACAGAGCTTACAGTATCCACGACATCAGAAAGACGGGTTGAACCTGAATTTTTGAGTCCTTTCTGAGGTGAATCAGCAAACTTGTTGTTGTGAATGGAGATTGTAGGGGCTCCCGTTTTGGCAGTATTTAAAGAAGAAAAAGAAGTCGTGGGATTTCAACTTTTGACTTTTTTTGATTAAGCTACGACTTCATTATGCGGTACCCTGCACTGTTGACGTACGTTAAAGAAAGTGATATTCTTAACAAAATCACCCCCCTTAATATGACAGTATAGAGTTATCTAAAAATTCTCTGTTCCATATATCTAGGCCTATGACAATACACTGTTAGCTCTATGAACCAGCTAGCTAGCCTTAGCAGAGTATTCTAGGACTTCTAAAAATGAGCTAAATTTGGAACATCTTTTTCTCGTACATTTTAAATATAGAAGAACCAAATTTGGTCAGTAGAGATTAAATTTTGCATGTTAACAGCGTGTGCCAATCTCATTGAAATCAAAAATATTCCTACATAGACAAATAAACCAGTGATCTTTAGACCTTGTTGACAATTGGTAGACGCTGTAACTGTCATGGGGGACACCCCATAGTATTTCATACTTTTGTGGATGGATTGGGCTGAAATTTGTTACACGAGTACCTTAGAATGATCCATCGACAAAAAGCAAATTGATAAGGAGGCCGAGCTAGGAGCCGATGACGTTGTCAGGTCCAAAATTTAAAGTTTGTCTGTTTTGCTTCAAATTTGGTGAGTAGGTCTACTAGGCACGCAATAACATAAATCCAAAGATATTTACTTGAAAAATATTGATGACGATTTTGGTAGGAGGGGGGGGGGGCAAAAAATCAATATTTTTGGAAAAAATCACTTAAATGGTTCTAAAAGTCAAACAAAATATCCCATCTTGCTCAAATTTGAGATATAGACTTAGCAACGTAATAGAAGTATTATTTTAGAAACTTGGATGCCTCACTTTTATGATTGCTATTCTATGATGCCCAGCATACTGGGGCACACCCAAAGAGATATTTTTAAAAAAAACGTGAATTTAGTCACAGATAAATGGCTCATTTGATTTAAACTAGCTTATTATTAGTTTCTAGGTCATTTGCTGCCCTACAATTGAATATCATAAAATTAGATTTTTAATGCATCGACCTAGTCAGGTCCCAAATCAGTGGACCTCAGATATTGACTTTGTTACTGGGTATACTAATAATATATCAGATATAGAGTAGATTTGCCCAATAGGATGTTATTCGATTTTATTAGGAAATTAATTTTCCTATTTATTGTATATCTGTCTAAATATGTAGGATTTTCATATATGAGCAATTAGTGACAAAAAAGGTTCATAACTTCTTTTAGAGCAATATATTTTAATCAAATTTCAACATTAGTTAGATATCAGATAATGAACAAAATGCAAAATTTTCAAGAAAATCGATTTGAAGGATTCTGTGGAATTTAAAAAATAAATATTATTTATTTTATGGGCTTTCACTTTGCACCCTGGTCAAAAAATTCAATATTTTCTAAATTCCGGAATATACAATAGAGTGTTTATAGACAATAGAGTGTTTATAGTCGATCTACCAATTAATATATTTCTATTACTATTTAGCTTCATAATTTGTTTTTTTTTGTAAAAAGTACCTACGTTTTAACATTTTGGAATCAGCTTCACGTTGACCTTGGAGGGTCACACCAAAACTTTTGATGTTCAAAATTCGGCCAGTAAATTTGACGCACAGATTCTAAATTTCAAGTAAATCGATTCTCTTGTTTTTATGTAATTTTGAAAAAATCTTAGGGATGGTGGTGGTGGTGGCCATCTTTGAGAGGTTAATATATTTAGGTTCGGTTCCTTTAGCAGCGTAGTAGGTATTAAACTACCACATATACCTTTAGTTTGTTTTCTCGCTTTTTGTTATCTCTAAAATCTAAAAAATTATTTAATTCTTTTACTGAAATACCTAGCAACTTAATATTATCTTCTTAGAGCCATAGCCATCGATATTTAATGATTTTTATTTCAAGAATTTTTGTAAATTATTTTTTTAGGAGAGTTAACCATCTTTTGACCAATCTTATGTGTATAAAGTTTAACATATACATATATTGCAAAATTATACCTTAATTACCTCCAGAAGAATGTGTACCTATACATAAGAATTAATAGCCATTTGAGCAGTATTTGAAAGAGAGTTCAGTACTTAACGCAAGTAGGTAATTTAAGAAGGAATGAATTTCAAGCTCTTAACCACCCCCTTTTAAATACCGCTGGAAAATAGTTTTTGTATGAAATGTTAAAAGGATAAAATAATTTTAAATAAATAAATATATGAATAAATTATAATATTTTACTCATTGTTCACAAATGATATAATATTTTTGAAACAATTTTAATACTTTGTTCTTTATTAAAACCTAATTGCAATGTTTTTGTGATTTTCTATCAACAAACTACCGAATAGGCATGGTTGTAAAATGCAAACAAACAACAAAAAAACATTTATAATTAAACTTTCAGAAATCTGAATCAGGAGCATACATATATTTCTTATTTCAATATATCCACCATCATTCTCCATACATTCTTGATTCGCGTCGCATCTTGCATTGTTGAAATTCAAAAGCTATTTATTGGGTCATCCTGTATATCAAGGTCAATAAAATGCATTGTTTATTTTTTTAATTTTTAAAATAAAATAAATTTATTTATTCTTTCCATCACTTAGTTTGTGATCGGTAGGAAAGCACAAGATAAATGACAAATGATTGCACGCCGATACTATATTTGTCTAAAAAATGATGCAATTAAGCATTGTTGTATAAGAAAAAATAATTTTATCGATGTACATTATTTAAAAAATGGAAAATCAGATAAATTAGAATGTAAAACTAAACATTATTTGATAAATACAACACTCTTAGAAAGAAACTTCAAATATGCTTTAGCTATAGGTATAATCCGACAGCATTGATAAACCAAATACGATATGTCTATGCCCCGTGCAAAGGGCATTTTAATAATCTATATCCCATTTATGTATATAGATTATAATCTCTGTAGATTCACAAGATTGAAAATAGCATATTAATGTTGAACTGTGATTTCCGTAAAATTTGTTGATGAATGTAGATCAACAACTTGAAAAAAATCTTGTTTTTTTTAACTTTTTTAGAATAGCATAATATTGATTGTATCTCTAACGTTAAATACACCATCACTCAGTGTTGTCAATTAAACTTTACCCAAAGGTTCTAATAGTTGTCAAAGCATATAATCGTATCTATCTATATACAAAGTTTTAATGGCTACTTTTCACATTGCTGCACCCAAAGATACGTAAAGATGGTCACCCTTAAGTCCCAGAAAGTAGTTCTAAAATAGAATAAAGGATTGAAAATGTTACCAGTACGTGTTAATCTTTTTTTCCTTTAGAAGTCGGTGAATGCATCCGCCCTTTAGACAGTATTTAGCAATTCGCTAAACAACATAGCATCTAAGACTATACCTCAAATTCTCTTGTGCAACCTACAATTTTTAGATCTGACTCAGGGACATACTCTATAGTATCCTCTGACTCTCTTCTAAGGTTGTGTAACATCCCTCTAAAAAATTCAGTTGGTCCTACTATGATCCTACTATGCACCGTAATAGTCTAATTTAAACTATAACAGAGTAGTGTAGCGATTTAAGCAACATGAGATACCTACATATGTGAGGCCTATCTCATTACATCTAGTTTTATGCATATAATTGTATACTCCCTATTCTGTGTTTTGAATTACAGACACGAACTATCCCACAACGCATACTTTCATGACCGTTTTTGTAAAGAAACCATTTAAATACTTATACAAAAAACAAATTTGATTACTTTTCTAGATAAAATACACGAGAAACACCAATCTGTATAAAATAGGCTTAAAATTACACAACTGCAATTGAAACGAATTTCCTATAGTACATTGATATTTTATCAAATATTATAGTCATTCTATTTGCTACTAAGAAATGACTTCAGTGACATTGTCTCTTCATGTTGAAATAATGGCGCCACAGGCCGATAATATCTTTATTTGGAGTACAGTTTCTCCTTCAATTAATAAAACTTTGTTATTTAATAAATTATTAGAACATTTTTTTGGAAATTAAAATTCTATTATTAGCATCTCCTCAGGTTAATATAAATGAAAACCACGTAAAATAAAATTTTGAATTTCATTCTGATTTCCGTAATTTCTAAATCCTCTGACAGCATGTCCATAAATAATGTGTTATTCAACAAAATAGACAAGTCTGTAACAGGAACTAAGATATATTTGATCAATTTCAATACATTTTTCTAATTTTATATAATTTATCAAATTTGTCAATTGACATTATTGTTATTAATAATAACAATATCATCCTGTCGGTATCCCAGTGTACTACACATTTCTACCAAAAATATTTCTAAAGCCGTTGCATTGGTTCCCTAAACATAAAAGTGCATTTAAATATTAATATCAACATTTCTGCACTAACTTAATAATATTGATAACTATTAACTTTCAGCTACAATAGGTTAAATCAAACTAATTTCATTTAAACTAAAGTTAATTAATATTAGAATTCAAAGTAAAACCAAAATAAATTCCGATATTACCACAAAGCAGTTCACCAAATTAAAGTTCACAGCCGTTTCTACATACTCTGGCTAGCGAAATATATTTGAAAAAATCAATCTTCTCAAAAAGATAATGGAACCAAACATTAATTGTTATTTTAAACTATTCCAATCAAAGTCTTCATATTATAAAACATTTGGATCAAACGAAATTCATGTTCTACAATATATCGTATTCTTTGGTATAGCATCTGGCTCTATTATACCTAGTTTTTTTTTTAATACTTCCATTTCATAAAGACATACACCTTTGATTTTTAAACTGTATATTAAAGAAAACTGTGTAATGTTTTAATTACATGATACTTTTATAGACCACCACCACTGCATCTTTACGTTACTTGAAAACATGGGTTTACTGCATGCTTGCCATGTAATCAAAACTATACCTCTTAAGGTACTTACTAGCCGCGCCGGAAACAATCATATCAGTCCCCCCCTCCTAATAATTTTGGGCTTGATTTTTTCTTATGACTAGGTATAATAATATGTTTACAAAGGAATTGAATAAATATCCTTATAAAATGCTTCATTGGGAGTGTTAGACACATTCTTTTTAAAATAGACGCTGAAATCCAGCAGAGAGTCAAGAGCGCACGGTCAAGCTGGCTCTTATAAGCCCGCTGCTGCAATCTCACATCTCTGTTAGAACTAAGGAGTGGCTAGTCACAAAAACAGTCATTCCAAGTCTGTTGTATGGTAGTGAGACGTGGAGTACGACCAGCTCGGATGAAGACAAACTAAATGCTTTCCTCAACCTGTGCAGGTTGAGAGTGATCGTTTCAGCCACATAACTGCAAAAGAACTGTCAGAAAGAGTGCACATACAGCACATAAGATCACTTTTAGCCGTAAAAGGCTTGCGGTTCTTCTAGAAGCTTAAAGACGCTTCGCATGGCTTCAGACATGCTATTTGCTCAGCTTGAAGATGGGCGAGGTGTTGGTGCTCGAGCTAAACAAGCTTGGACAGCTAGGCTACCCGGCGATGTGGCCTGGTTCTGCCCAGATGTGACCGATACAACCGGTACACTTAACATCATGTACAGGGCAGAGCAGTGTCACAAGATGTCGTGGTGGCCAGACAAACACAAGTCGGTGGGGCGATAACGCAGGCACCGAGGCTGTTGCAGAGCAGGGATAGGAACATTGTATGTGAACATCCCTCCTGCGAAAGACGCTTC
>JAUYWI010137749.1:0-20123 GCA_034780595.1 Parotoplana pacifica | reverse complement strand
ATATATCTGAACTAAGACAGGCCTCTATTGTGTATCAAATGCTGTTTTTTTTTATTTAAAAAAAATAGACTTTATAAAACTAATACTATACACAATGAAAACAATATTTTAAAAATTAAAGATTGTGCCAAACTAAGATTGTCCATGAGAGAGAAAAAGTGAACATTTCCTTATCTAATAGACAGCTAAATAATGCATTACCCACTTATTATTAGAACAATGGCCTTTGTAGAAAAATCTCCAAAATCTATATAAATCTATATCAAGAGTCAGATATGTAGGAACATCCATATAAAATGTGATTGTATCATCATCCCTGATTACACAATATTTTAACAATGATTGTGTCATCAGAAACACTAAATCCCCGATTACACAATATTTTAACAGTGATTGTATCATCAGAAACACTAAATCCCCGATTACACAATATTTTAACAGTGATTGTATCATCAGAAACACTAAATCGTTGATTACCCATATTTTAACAGTGATTTTATCATCAGAAACACTAAATTCTTGATTACACAATATTTTACCAGTGATTGTATCTTCAGAAACACCTTATTTTGTTTATATTGTGTTTTGTTCGAGTATTCATTGATTTTATGCCTATATAGATCTTGTATTAAAGATGATTCACTAAAACATATAAAAATGTTTCTATATGTGTATTTTGCACAATGTATGTAATATAAATTATTTTACCTTACATCATACCTAACAAAACCACAGGCGTTTGATCATCAGTACAACTTACTCTATTTAACTGCTTGAATGAGGTAGCACTAATAATTGTATCTTTATATTACTTTATGTAATTAACTGTTATCCTTTTATTAATTGTAATTTATAAAATTGTGATCATGCATTTTTCATGTGGGTAAAATGAAATTATATCTACTCTACTGTGCCAAAGAAAACATAACTACCTACTTTTAACAAGGTTGTGCTCAGATTGCAGCCAGAATCAAATGAAATACAGTAAGATTTTGTATTTACTGATATTTACGGTATAAATAGACATACTTGAAGAGAAATGACGGGGAAATGTATAATTGAATTTGTTGAAAGAACAAAGCACCGGAGCGAAATACATTTTGTTGTGTTCGGAGAACTCCGCGTTTTGTGAAATAAGCAAGCGTCTAGTACTTCTAGTTGTATTACTCAACCTCCAGCCAATCACATAGTCTACGTCAGAAAACTTGAATGCTCCAAAAACAATATCCGAATCATACACACCTACCATCTGCTTGTTAATCTTAAATCGTCTGGATTGAACCGGCTAATATCTACATTACTTAGGTTTATCGATCCAACAACACACACCTTCTTTCTCACTCATTGAATTACATAATGACTGTCTAGTTATCTACCTACACAGAAGCACAAAACAGAGTGTGTTCAACATAATAGCTTCTATACGTATAGTTACATAATATTTGTATTTTCTCAAAGCTAACTGGGGGTTAAATTATCTAGAGAGTGTCAAGCAATAATTATAGAGTAGGTACTTTAGGTCACAGAGTAATTAGTATACAGAGATCCGACTGTCACTACTGTCTCTATAGAAAATAAAAATTTTATAATGATTTGTTAAATTGAGTATCATTTTTACACAAATAAATTCATAGATTGATAAATTAAGATTTAATTTTGTTTAAAATATTAGCGAAACACATATTTATATCCAATGCACAGTCTTTATGGCAAAATTGTTCAATTTATGTAATGGTATGATGATTGTGAATATTTTATATATAATTACTTTTTCTATGAGGACAATTAATGGAAGTATAATACTGCATACAGCCACATCAAGTATTATTCTATGCCTTACCTAATACAGCAGAATTGAAGAAATAAATATCTTAGTAGATATTAAATCTTCGTCATATCTACTTTGATTATGTCTGACTCTTGTGTTCGGTATGTACATTGGAGTGCAATAAAAATCGGCACCCTACAATTTAAATTTAACATAAGCGTGTCGATTCATTATTTTTGAAGGTTTAATAGACATCGATTTTCATTATTGAACATACCTAATGAATAGAAATCACCCAATTGGTTGATCGAATCATAGACACTAAATAACTAATTGATTAATTTAATTAGCCTAGAAATCATTAAATTTGTAAGTTTAATATAAATACAATTTTGGATAAAGTATCTCTATTTGACTATCTATGAATAAATTTACAAACCATTATTCCATAGTTTCTTAACCCATCGCATATAAAAGTCGCGGTGGGTGTTCTTCTAGAAGTTGACTTATAATACTAGGTCCAATATTTATTCTTTTGGTTTATAATTCGGAACTACAAGATGTGTCCCAAAAGTAACCCTTTTCCTTTAAATTCAGGTTGAACAAAATGGCAGTAAAATGGTAGTAAAATGCAGTAAAATGGTAGTAAAATGTGAAGAATGAAACATTTCACTAAAACATAATTATTTTATAAAACTGTAAAATAATACTCACTATGAAATTTTAATAAAAATGAGTTAATTTTATTTCAAGAGTACATAAAGGCTTATCTGTGACCTTCTCGATATCCCTTGTTCGGTACTGCAACTGTTGCCGTGTCCAAAGCGGTGTCTCTATGGGAATGACGTGAGGTAGGAAAACAAAGCAAAGTCGGTTGGAGAAAGATCAGGACTGTATGGAGGGTGAGGAAATCAATCCCAATTGAATGTTCGAGCTTGATTCTGAGTCACCTGGACTGGATTGGATTTTACATTGTGATGCAGGAGCAAGTCATAGTGTGAAAAATAGAAATTGATATTGATTGTCATGTTTTCAGGGAGACTATCAATATCAAAAGATGGCTTTGTCATCCCAAAAGGATGAAGAGTTAGCAGTCTTAGCTTTGATGGGAGTTGGGCCTTTTGGAAGCCATTTCTGCTCTTCTCTTTAGTCTCCATAATTAAATGAGTCCAGAAATCCGTATTTTCGCAATGAAGCCACTTACTATTTTCTTGTGATACTGTATTTTCCGTAACTTCGATCCTTGCTGAGTAAACAAAGGATGCACAGTAAGTTTCAACAGCTGAGAAGTCTGTACTAGACAAAACACGGGGCCATATCAAACTTACAAGCTTACATTAAGCTTACATCAAGCTTACATTAATATATTTCGTTCTATATATACATGAACATACACTAGTTGAAATCCATCTGCTGGTGTTATTTTCTTGTATTAATATTACGATTTTTAAATTATTATTTTAAATAAATATTTTCTGTAAAGAAGGGTGCTGTCCAATCCTCTGAGGGTGGTGCCCAATCCTGTCACGGTCCTGCCCTATCACAAGCCCAGTCTTCCGATGGTAGACAGAACTCTAAAAGCAAAAACATATTATTACTGAGAGATTTGTCCCAGCCACCAGTTTTCTTTTTCCACAGAAGCAATTTGGACAAAAGAATAAAAATTATATACTGAAATTGCAACATTCCATCCATATCAATAGTTAGATCATGATCCATAAAATGATGCAGTTCTTTGCACACATTGTAACAATACATTTGTACAAAATCAATTTCTTAAAAATATGCCTGTAGAGCCTTCCTTTGTAGCAAATGAATTTTCTTATTGCAAAAACAGTACTGTAAGCTGTTCCACTCATGATGAAAGCGCCTTGCATAGATTTGCGGTTGGAATTCTAAAATTTATAGATTCCGATGCATTCCGACAAAATAAATTATATCCCAAATTATTTTACAGAAATTATTGTGTAGGAATCTCCAAATTTACTCTATCCATACTGGGCTATTTGACCGTGTTAGGTAACACCTGAGACTCACAAGGCAGCTATCATACAGCCCTGTTTGTAATTTGTGTGACTTTGATCTTTTCTATTGATTGAACTGGTTGATTCATTAGAAGATCTTGAAACTTTTTTGAATGCAGATTTGCCCCTATTTTTTGCCAATAGTGTAGAAACTGACCTGGAGAGGATGATGCTAGTGATGAAGGAAATCATTCAAAAGTTATGGAACAATGTTTAATTTATATAAACCTACATACTTGTTATTTTTCTTCTGGAACTTTTTCTTTGTTAGGCAGACATTTTTTCGGTGTGGACCTTTCAACAATTTAATAGATGATATTAGCGTATTATTTCAAAGATATTTAAGGGGGGGGGCAAGATGGCTAACTTAAAGGGGTTACGTGACAGCCGCTGCTCAAACAAAAAGGGCTAAGGTTTATTAGGTCAAAGTTATCTCATTGGTATATTTTATTTTATAAAAAAATGTGTTTTTCAATCTAATATTCATACTACTAATTAGTAGTAGAAAATAGTTATCAATAAATAAAATGAGTTAATCATATCACTCTACTGGATGCTCTGTGCACCGCCATATTGTTTCAACAATCAACTGAGTGCTATTGTCATTTTACATTACTGGATAACTGAACGATTAAAACATTTATGTAACTTCAATAATCAAAGTTGATTAGCGAGTGTCGTTAGTAACTTATAATTCAGAATAATATTATTGGCCAAAAATGGCAAAAAGTGAGTTAGCTAACAACATAAAATAATTGAAATACACTCAAAACTGTCTTTGATCTTTAATTAATTAGAATTTCCATGAGCTAACTACTTTTTTGTTGTATAATAATTACTTTCGCCATTGGTATAATTGCTTAGAATCGAACTTTAATTGTGATTGGTTTTGTTGAATGTGTTTTGTCGTTATATTAAGGTGTAGGATGTTATCACTGCTATTTTGGTCATGTTAAACTAAATTATCGATTTTTGTATTTGGATTATTAATTGTCTGTGGTAGATAATTATGTTCCAAATAACTTTTAAATAATTGTATTTTATATTTACAATATTGAAGGATTTTTACGAATCTAAATGTAAAGCTAACATAAATGTGCAAGCATCCAATTTTCCAAGACATTATTTGTAATGCCTTCTTAATTTATCATAAATCTTTATTTTGAGTATAGTAAACTGTTTATTTTAGATATCACGGGGCGCATAAACAAAGAGTGTTTTAGGGATTCGAATCTACAAGTGTCTTTTTTCAATTAAATGGCGGGCTGTTACATGACCATGATGAGGGAACGCCGCATCTGGTATTACAGGCTGTTTAAAATTACACACTTTCTTAATATTTACACCAACTAACAAATAAATCTGCACAAAGTGCATCGATTTAGGTAGGCACCTCCTGAAGAATAAAACTAACCGTCCACTTGAGTTGGAACATTTTCAAGACAAATGTTTAAATTATTTATAGAAAGAACAGAAAATGTTATGAATATGATTCCCGCAACTAATAAAATTAACTTATAGAAACAGACATATAGTTTATGCATAGCAAGTAGCATAGAACTCCAATATATTTATATTTATATATGGGTATTTTATGATTGTAAGTATTTAAGAGTAAAATGTAACAACAGGTATACTTTGATAACCATAGACAACTGTTTCGGCGTCATCTTCTAGGCACAATCACTATCCAAGTAGGAGATGTTTTTTCAAAGAATAAAAGTAAAGAAAATTTGCTAATTTTGCATAAGGAGACAACAATAAGTAGAAAGTATCAGAAGCCTGTTTCTTTATTAAAAGGCATTATGCTGTCAAATATCCGAACATATTATATTACTCACCAGGCAGTGATTATGACTAGCTGATGAGGCCCAACAAGGCCGAAACAGCTGTCCTGGGCTATCACTTGCGAGTAACATAGATAAGTAGTATATTTTTATCAAACGATACCTGTTTTTTTAATTATTACTCTTAAACCCATTATTTTTTCTACCTTGTTTGAGGTTTATTTTTCTAAATTCGATACAAAAGCAGTTTTGTGGGACACATTTGTAAGTGCTACATAATAGTGGCTCAAGATGAGATGCTAAAAGTTGACAAGACAAGTGCCTGTGAAATACTTTTAAGGTCAACGTTATGACGTCTATATTTATTTCAAGTTTTTAATTGATATGCGAGATACGATACATCGCCAAAAATTATTTTTTTAAGGAATGGAAAATTAATTTTTCTAAAATTGTTTTAGTAGCCCTCTATCCTGTTGATTACATTCTTGTTTTTGGTTTTACTTAAATTTCTACATCTTGTTTGCATTTTGTGTTTACTTTATTTCTTCAATAGATTTAAATAAATGTTGTTTCTTCTTTAGAGAAGAACATTTTAAAATAATAACGAAATTGTGGAAATTGTAAGTAGGTACAATCACAGAACACATATTTGGAGACAGCAGAGATGAGGATATCCTCGTGCCATCATGCAGATATATGAAGGTCTCATTGAGCATCCATCAAGTTGAAGTTTTTTCTCGAATATTACCTCTTTTTGAAAAGCAAATAAATAAGTACCTACTTACTAGAAAAACTAGAAAAAGTTATTATACAGCTCCAATTACAAAAGTCAGCGGGTAATGACACCAATCAATTATCCAAGCAAATTGTTTGAAATTTATAAGCATCGTATTAAACGTCGTTAAATTTGTGGTTTTACAAAAAAGTAGATGATTTGTAAAAATGAAGTGTCCGAAAGCTAAGTGGTTTCCTAAATAATTAATCAAAAGACAACAATATACAAAATCTATCACAGTCATGGCCATAATTCATCGTACAAATCCTAAAATACTGCTGCAATTCGCTTTGGCATGCATAATGCAAGCTTGTCTGGTTAATGCCCCAGGGACCTCAATTAAAGGCACCACCTACTTAGATATTTTTAAGACCAAAGTATCTCCATTTATGGAAATCAGACGACTTTCAATATTCCAGCATGATGGAGCTCCAGTTCACCAAACAAAGATCAATAAAAAATGGCTTGCTGATCTTGGTATTCCAGTGCTTGGTCCATGGCCACAGCAGTCCGAATTTGAACCCAATAGAAAATTGTTGGCCTATTCTCAAACAGTGGGTTGCAAGTAAGAATCCAACACCAGCTTCACATTTGAAGGTGATAGTGAAAATGGTGTGGACTACGGAAATCACACCTGAACTGATAGAGAAGCTTACATTATCCACGCCAATGCCAATTGAAGCAGTCCTCGCAGCAAATGGAAAAAACACTAAATATTCACTGTCACAGACGATACTTACCTTCTTAAGTGTATTTTCCTTTTTTAGTTTATATTTACACTTGTTTGTGTTATAAATATAATAACATTGGTTTTTGTTTATTTAGTGACAACATTTGGTTTATAGGGTGTGTACGATGAATTATGGCCATGACTGTTTATTTAGCGGCCAGTTTGCTGTCCATGTTATATTTCTTACATTTATGTAATGCACATTTAACGTCATAAAAATAATGACAAAAAGAAAAAACTAAAGTTGAAAAAATCCTGTTAATATTGGCGCTGAAAAACATTTCATGCACAAATTCAAACAAGACATTAACTCTATGCTTAATTAGTTTATTAGCTTTAGGCTATTCTACTCTCATTGATCAGTTTTGTGGTTAGTTACTTTTCCACCTTTGTTTCGACTACCCATAATTTTCTAGTTTGCTTGATAAAGTAGTACACACAAAAATTTGCAAAATTGAAATATAGTTTTCACCTGTAGTCTACTATGATATCATTATCTCAACAAGCTGATGGCGAACATTACTTATAGTCATAAAAATAGTTTATATGAAGTTGCCTCGTTATCCGATATTATTTAAATACCCGCCTAAATACTAATATATTTTATAAACTAATTGTGAATTATTTAGTATAACTTAACTTATCGATTTGAATAAATTTGATAAAGTTTGAAACCTTCTCTGACGTGCATTATCAGGTCAATACGATACTCAAGCCTAGCTTTGACATATGATACATATTATAATGCAGATGACAATATTTTAAACCATTGATGTAGTAGCAAGTTCCAAAATTCTACATCTTAAACAGTTCAACACAAAGATAAAAATCACACGATTGATATTATGTCGAGTCAGCATTCTCAATGGTACCTAAATTAATGTCATAAAAGAGGAACTGGTTCTTTGAAAAATATACATTTCTATCTTTTTCATAAAACACGATATTAGTAGTTCGTTTGAATAAAACATGTTTTACTATTGCATGACGTCACATTGGACAATTGCTGCTGCGAGGTGTACTATCGCCAGCTATTAAACTCTCCGTACATGAGGCATTGGATCGATATTTTTTATTTGGAGCAGCTAAGATGTGGTCGAACAGCTAGTGGTCTATATTATGATTTCATAGTTGTGTGGTATTTTATAAAAAGCTAATTCATTATCACCACCGCGTATCAAATCTCACCAGGCATGTTTGCTCATCACCCTCAAATTGCAACATGTTCTAGCTATTTTTATATTTAATCTATTCTTTAATAAATTTCAAAAATGTTTTTTCTTCTTTAGTGAACAAAATTTTAAAATGATAAACAACGTTTGGTAATTGAACAAACATTTGGAGATGACAGACCATCCTCGGGTCATCATGGTTATCATTAAAGTATAACGATAGAGCCTCTATCAACTATTTATGAAAAGCAAATAAATAAGTGCCTACTTACCATAAAAACTAGATTAAGTTAAATATATAAAATTACAATTCCAATTACAAATACCAATCAATTAAACAATCCAACGGATTAAAAATTATAAGCATCGTATTACACGTCGATAACTATGTTGTTTTACGAAAAAGTAAATGAGAAGCAACATTTTTCAGTACTTAAACGGGTTTAGCGACAAAAACGAAGTGTCCGACCGTTATGTAATTTCCTAAATAATCAATTAAAAGACCAACATATACAAAATCAAATACAGTCATTTAATGGGGCAGGTTTTACATTTTAGTTTGATGTACATTTGACTTCATAAAAATAGTTTAAATTAAGTTTCATCGCTATCCGATATTATTTAAATGCCCTGGATACTAATATAATTTATAAACTAATTGTCAATTATTTAGTATAACATCGCTTATCGATTTCAGTAAATTAAGTAACGTTTGAAACCTTCTGTGACGTTTATTATCAGGACAACAAGATACCACAGTCTAACTTTGAAATGTGATTCAGAGTATAATGAAGATAATATTTTAAAGCATAGACGGCGTAGCAGTTTCATATTTCTACGTGTTAAACAGTTCAACACATAGATAAGAAAGGCGAATCGCATGTCTGTAAAGCGAGACATAAATCGAGTCGGCATTTTGGTTGTTACCAACATTGCTGTCATTGAACCTGAACACAAATGTTTAATTCTGCAAAACATTTTGTATATACACATTTTGATAAATCTTTTGAATTTTTTAAAAGTTTTTTTTCAGAAACTTAGAAAGAAAGCAAATTATATAAATTGTTCTAAACAAGATATCACCTACTGATAGCCGCACATTCCTTCTTCATTTCAAACGGCTCGAACAGCTTGGAAACTTAAATCTGCACAGAATTTATAAATTCTATTTTGAATGTCATCAGCGCCAGATGACTTATGTATTTTGACAGTCGATAGTGCTTTGAAAACACCCTCTCTTGAAATATTGATTTCCCAGTCGTCAGAAATATAATCATCCGGAATAATAGGTATTGCGTCGTTGTCATGAAATACAGACGCTAACTAATTGTTTGCAACATTGTCAAACTCAATTAGAGAAGTGAACTGGCTGATAAGGTTATCCAAAGAGTTTGTTTGATTTTTATTTAATAAGTTATCGATACAACTCCAGAAGTCTTTTGGAGAAGAGCATTTATTTTTATAAGCTACTTTGGCTTTGATGAATTTACATTTAATTTTGTCGCGAAGATGACTGTATTTAGGCATGTTACTACTTCCAAAAGCTTTCCACCGTTCATGAATTAAGTGCTTTACTAATGATGTACTACACGGCTTGTCTTTAGTAGAAACATTTATGAATTTATTTGGAAAACACTGAACATCGTAGTTAAAGTAAGAAAGAAGTAGTTGCATTTAGTACTAACATAGTCGTTAGATCGATTGAAATAATTCCAGTTAATTTGACTGATGATAAAAATGTAACAGGTTTGAACGACGAAAATTAATTAAAGTTTTGGTTATCAGTAGATTCAAGGTGTGAACAACAATATCATCGAGGTTATCCAGAGGGGGATGCACAGAGACAGAACATTGATTACGAGTGCTTTCAGGAAAAAGGATAAGATCCAGTATGGCAGATCCGGAAGTTGGTTTATGAACAACATTTATAATGCCAAAACCAAAGTTGGATGGAATTTCAGTTTAAGCGATTTAAATCGCCACAAATGAAAATTTGATAGTTCGGATACAAAATTAATGCGGAGTCATGAGTGTTAATAAAAAATTGCGAAATGGCCAGAACAGCTTGGAAACTTGCTAATGTTTGAATCATAGACTACATCGATGACATGATGTTTGATAATTGCGAAATGGCCAGAAATTCAGAACGTACTGGTTAACGATGTCAAAGGAGTCATGTTCGACATTATAGCAAGAAGTTTACCCTTTTGTATTATTCTTGTGTGGGTTCACAATTTTTAGATCACGTTTTACTTTTCTTAGTCGAGGATTTTCCGCACAAGTTAATGGGCCCTCGTCGCGATTTTAAAAGATTCCTTTGAATACCGCACTTGATGAAAGGGTTACTCTAGCGTTAGATACGACGTTTTTCCTTTCATTGTCTGATTAGGCGGGATTTGTTATTGGTGCGTTTTGCGATTCTACAGAATCCCTTTATCTTTACTTTTAGAGCACTCAACACTCCGGTTAGTGTGATTTTGATCTTGCGGTATTGCGCTGATGATACAATATTTTTCTCTGGTGTTCGTTTCAAGTTTTTCCTTGCAATGACTTGCTTTGTGACTGTACGTTTAAGAATATCGATTTGTTCTGATTGTTGATGAATTAGTGTAGGTAACTTGTTTGTCACTATAGCATTGTCCGCACTTATGTAGGTGCGCAGTTTGGCGATAGTAGCTTCAAAAACGTCGATAGTTAACTAACTTATGCAATACCGGTATGATGGGGATGCACTAAGCAAAGCGACCGAGACCGAATAGATAAGTATATAAATAAAAGTGTCTGGTTTGGGTACCGCAGAAAAGATGCACAATTCACGCAACTGGTGAAAAAAGGTGACGCAAAACTGCTCCAAAGAATTGTCCAATTGAAAGAACACCTACTGAGGCAATACGTCACCACAAAGGCATGAGAACAGGACACGAAAGAGAACACACAGTTTTGAAGTGCCATTTGTCTCTTCCACGAATCAAAGGGACTTCTTAGTTAGAACTTTGAATTAACTTTATCTTTTTTAAATATTAACTCTACTTTTTCTGTAAATGTATTTCATTTGTCAATATTTAATAAAGCCTATTACTTACTTATTTATTAAGTAGAGACCGAATATAAAATTATGAAAATAAATTGGAGCATAAGGTCAGAAGGGCAAGAAAGGACAATGCAAAACTCAGCACCGTATTGATTAAGGATCAACAAAATATCAACATTTTAAACACTTGGCTTGTGGATGTGGAAAAGCAAAAATATTGCACTTTTCAAATGAATTAACTAAAGCTTATGAAGAAGAAGTTGCATTTAGGGAAATACAGAGTGACAGCCAACATGAGAGGCACAGATTATGCAGAAGAACTGAAGAATATTCCCTTTTATTCACATCCCAAATTACTTGACTTGTTAGAGAAACATGCTCTGAATATTGGACTTTACCACAAAGATTGCTTTTCTGCTGCTAGAATGGTTAGATCCATTGTGAATACAAGAGTGCTGCGACATTTGGCCGAGAATAAAAGTTTTCCAGTTCCTCTAATTTTAGATTCCAGCACCGACAATTCTGGTGATCATTATTTATTAGTTTATATCAAGTCTATTGAGCAGATACACAATCTGGAAAATGAAATGTCAGAAGAAATACCACATCTTTATTTATTAAACTAATCAAGGTGTCTGATGTCAAAGAAGATGCTGACACAATATGATATATGTAAAACAATCATTTTTTGAAAATAAATCTGGTCATGAAATTTATATGAAAAGCAATAGTGAAAACCCGGTTAATAGCGTATGGTTCTGATGGTGCCAGTGTTGTCTGCTAAAAAGGGAGGCTTGATAGCAAAGTGGAAGAAGCGAACTATCGGTATTTTTTAGTTTACATAGGTACACTTTGTTTTAGACATGTTTTACGACTGTTTGAACTACTGTCAAAGAAACTATAGTTTTCCACAGACATTCTTCCAAAAATTGTTTCAATACTGAATAATTTTTTACATAACTTGAATAGTTTGAATTCAGCAAGTAGTTTGCATGAACCAACGCTCTTCGATAATGTCAGTCGTGGACTGATTTTTGACAATGCTAAAGAAATTTATATTAAGACAATTTCCTATTACGATCTACTTAAAAAAGTAATTTTCGGCATATAGAGACAGTTCGTGGCGTAATGGTTGACAAATTATTGAAATCATTTGGCAATTACTTTTCAATTGAGGAGTTCGTGCTCACACATTTACCAAAGAATATATTTGACTGTGAAACATACTATGTCAAAGAGCTTCATAGTTTAGTTACGTCAATTTTAGGAGATAATTGAAACATTTCTGCTTTTGTCATTAATGACTGGACAAAGTTTTCGATTGCTGTAATGGAAGACCTTGATCTCCAGTTGTTCAAAAGAGTTACTTCAACAAAATATTGGTCAACGTTTTTGGCTATTAAAACCTTGCCATAGATAGAGGAATTGTATACATTATACGGACTATCCTAATCATTTCAATTGCTTCTTCAGATGCGGAAAGGCGATTTTCAGTTTTGAAGCACATTAAGTATGATAGAAGGTCATCACTCTCTGCTGTAACAATTGATGCTCTAATACGAAAAGAATAAATGGTCTTCAAATTTAGACTTTTAATGCATATCAATATGCCAAATTCTGGGAGAAATCTGAACACTGATTAACTGATTATTGTGGTAAAAGTGGCTCCATTTCCAGCAGAAGAGCATTGTTAGCAGTTGAAAGACAGAATGCTGATGACTACATTGAAAAGAAAGAGGATGTTCGTTTTGTCAGAAATTTATTTTTGTAAATAAAAGAGTAGGTCAGAACAGTAGCCAATTAGGTATATGCGTATATTGTTGCTCAGAAAAAATCATACATGCTAGATAGTTTTCAAAATACATGTTCATTATATAGTGAAGCATGCATGTGGAGAATATAATTACTTCGTTGTATAGGGTGTCTTGAATTTAAAGAAAAATGTGTTTTTAAACATATATTATGGTTTATTTTTTTAACATCAAAAACTAATTTTTTTATATTTTATAATGGGTAACACAGAATAACAAGGATAATCACCTCCTTGATCAAAAAAATCACAACCTGACAATAATTTGTGAACTCTTGAAACTGCTTGTTCATTTTGTAGTCCGACAGACTGTTAAGAAACTTTGTGATATGAGCACGTATTTCATTGACATTATGAAACTCCACATTGCGTCTGCTGCCTTCAATATATTCGGAAGATATACCTTGTCGAGGAGATTGAGATAATGGGAGTATGGAGATTGTACCACCTTTCTATCATGCGTTCTTCTAAGAAATCGCGAACCACATTGGCAACGTCGTCTTGTATTGTTCTGCATCCATAGTAGCCGTTCTGCCAAATTATGGTGTTGGTTTTGCAGATAATTTCTAATGAAATGAATGTATTGTTGTGCGTAGACGATTTCCCCTTCTTGAAGAATTTCAAAATAGGGTATACCTGAGAAGTTAGCAATTACAATAACATGGCATTTCTTCGCCGAAGTGGAATCTCTGGTCCAACAGGATCTACTGGACCTGGCGGCGTATAAACTTCTGTGGAGGAAAATGTTTGCAATGTTGTCTTGTCTTTTATAACATCTTTTCCCAATACATTTGAAGAAGGACATTATGTGTATTTTTAATTTATTTCAATATTTTCTCATATGGGTTACTTTATGTAGGCTTGTTCGGAAAGTTTTTTCCGATTTTCAATCAAACGCTACATCGATTATTTTGTGTGCTTTCTTTAACGAAAGGCTAAAGATCTAATACTTAGACTACTATTATTGGCTGAATGACGGCTGAATAGGCAGTTTAGCATGCTTCAGCTTGGGTGTAGAACAAGATACACATGATTACATAGGTTTGATTTGATCTTGAAGAGATGTTGTTTATATGTTGAAGCCATATTTATATTTTGTACACATCTTTTGGTTAGATTACTTTCATTTCTATGATGTTAATACTGTCGAAGGCTTGACTGGTTTTGTTTTTTATTTTTGTTTTCTGCAGTAAAGATTTATTCTACATTTTATAATTAAATAGCACTACCACTAATAAATGAATTTCAGTTTAAAAACATTCAAAACATGATTCAATAATTTAAAAGTACATATTATCTTTACATATTGGGAGATTAATTAATGTTTTCTTGCCTAATCTTAGGCGTATATTTTATGTGGAACACCCCATACATCATTATTTGTTTCATTTGACATGGTTTTATCGCGTGGAAGATTGATAAAAGAAATTAATGTTATATTACGTTCTTAATGTGTATCAAAATAGCTAAGAACATGTCGACATTTCACCAAGACAATAGACATTCTTTTGATCTGGATCTATACATATATTGTGTAAAAGCAACTTTCAGTTTGTTTTTGCTTTCTACTTGGTGTTCGTTTAATTTGTCTACAATAATTTTGTTTTTTTCTTAGTTTAGTACTTGATGATGCTAGTGTAGGTTGCTATGGTTATCTAGCAATTAAATATTGCATGTTGTAGTATAATTTTAATGTTATCTTTATAGTTCTATACCAAAATTTAAAAAAAAACATTTTTGGCGATTTTGAAAAAATTATGAAAGCTGACAGAAAAATATTAAAATAAAAAAAAATAATGTCGTTTATTTTTGTATTACTCGATACTGATAAATCTGATTCCAATTTGAAATGATTGTGATTTAATTCTAGATGAAGTGACTGAGGACAAACTAGAAGTCGATACCGTGAAAACTCGTGAATCGGCTATGTCAGATGATCAAATAAAAGGTAAAAATAAAAGTTCTGTTTCATACTCGTATTTTCTTAAAGTTTTAAACGATATTTAAAAAAAGTTTGACACATAATTTTGATAGATTGTTCTTATTATATCTCTTTTTTTTTTTTAATTACCTTTGCATATTATTATGTAGTCGAGTTTTTCTATTCAGTAAATGTGTCTATATTTGCATTATATTACAGATGCTTTGAATAATTTCACAGAGGATTTAATTGAGAAAGGAGGTTAGTTTTTAAATGTTACTTGCTACTTTTTTAGAGTGTTCTTGTTTGTCCTAATTACATAAAGAGAATCTACTATGAATTTTTATTTATATTTATTTTACAATTTAGTAAAAATATTGTAATATTAATGTGACCAATATTATAATTTTGAGATGAACCGTCCAAAATTCCCGTAATAATATTTTCATACTAATTATGTAAAAAAAAAATTTAATTAAAATATGTAAATTGTTTCTAGTTTCATTTTATTTAAATGTGGTGGAGGATATTACGTTTCTCTAGTTGACTAATAGTTGTTTTTATTCTGGTTGTGGAAAGCTCATCTAAATAGTGTAATTATTTTTTACTGTCATCCCTTGATGGACTACTAGAATCATCACAGGTGAATAGTGAGGTCCCTCGCGGAATGATGGAGGAAGAAGAAGACGAAATCCAAAATTGTGCCTATCGAGCTGTGTTAGCTGAGTCACCAGCTATTAGAGGTAGTCCCTTAGTTCTCCAACACTTTTAAGAAACTGGATTCATAATTTATTGATTTCTTCATCTACTAGTTCAACAATGGAAGCAGGATTAGAATCAGTATTCTGATGTGATCAATTTTACTGGTCAAGATGAAATGTCTGGACCTGCTATGGACTAACTGGATCTGATTTGCTTGATCACATCACAATTTGTATGCTAGTTGATCGCAGTTTTATTTATTTTACCAAAATTTATCACATGCAAAGAAATGTTTCACTACATCAAGAAGTTTCACATTCTAGCTAGCCTCTTTCGCAGTTATTCTTTTAACAAAGTATGGATCTCCAAGGAGTGCTCTTATTTGAGGTCCCATCTAATTTTCGAAGTTGAACATACGTATCTGAACAAACAATCTTCAATGTTATCAAGAGTTTTCACAAGTTACTTTGTCACCAGGCGTTGGACTGTTTCTTTCCGGCCATTTCTTTTTCACCAAGTGGTCTACTGTTCCATATTTTGTGTGTACTCCTTGCTGTACATTGAATTTCAAGAGCATGTTTTCATACCGTATTTACTTGAATAAATGCCCGGCCTTGAGTAAACGCTGGGTCAAACGTATTTAGATGATCATTGACGAAGATTGGGGAGCAAATGGTGAACAACAATACACAAGAGGCGGAAACATGAAACCGCCATCATTTCCTTTATTAAAATTTCTTTGAAATCCTTTTTTGAGGAAACTATAATGATAATAAATGCTGTGTCAAAAACATTTCGATCATAATAAACACTTGCGCGTTTATTCAAGTAAATATGGTAGTTAAAATCAATTGAAAAGCGGTCGATTACTATGTATGTAGCATAAAAAGTTGATGTGATAGAGGAAATCTGAATACAGATTTGGACTTAGCACCCAAAATTAGCTTTTAAAAACCCTGTGCCAGAAATAGTTTGTTGTGATCAGTGTTCTTTAGCATCTGATTAAAGAATGATTATTATAGAAATTAAAATTTGATTGTGAATCCCAGTTTGTATATTTGCACTATTTAATTGGTTGGTTTATAATCAATAATAATAACATTAATATCGCCTTTAATAAGACAAATGAAAATCAAATTGAGTGAATAACATTTTAGGTCACATTTAGCGAATATTGGCATTCCTAAACTATCTAAAAAATGGAGATTGTGTTAAAACAATAGCTAATCAAGGAATTTCACCTTCGTTAAGATATTCACAGAACAAAATTACATTATTATGTTTTACAAAAAAGGGGAACAACTGGAGAAATCAATGGGCACGGACGCACCTACTTGGGAGGGGGGGGTAGATCCGGAATTTGAATTTTTGTCATCATTCTTAAAACCTGAAATAGTAGGTACCTTAGTGCAGAAGGAAGGGAGGGAGGAGGGGATGAATTACCCACATCCCATAGCCCATCATATTGTCAGAATGCTCAATAACAACTTGAGCAATCGGCATGCATTTTAGTTTCACTGTATGAAATTCTGTTGTTCCTTCAGGTGACGTAGCCGCTTTCTAAACAGCCGAAATTGGGTCCAATAAGTACCTAGGTATTAGTGGTGTTATCCACCAATCAAATGAATCGGTATTAGTCATCCACCAAACTTAATGTTTAATTTTTTGACCTGACGATGTTCTAGAACTATTTTTCACATATCTGAAAGGTACCAAATAAATTCGATAAGGTTGATTTTAATAGGTGACCAATCACCAGGGGAGGAAAGACACTTTCTTACAGAATGATAGAATTTTTACGATGCTACTGGCAAATCCCATTCAAAACCGTAATTGTTTCAATATGACTTTTGTTTGTTTTACGTAGATTACGCGTACTTTTTGCTTTTATTGAAATCGTTTCAAACGAAACTAATAGCAATGATTCAGAAATCCAATTATCTACTCAAAATTCGTCTATACTTCTTTACTACATCCATTATTGTTTCGTATTCCTGCAAGTCTCATAAAAAACGGCGTTTCCGAACAACAACTATGTATATTTTTAATGTCCATGATCTACAAAAATGGATGGATAACAGGTTTACAATTAACAGCGGTAGCAAGTAATTGTGAAATGTACAATTTTGGTTTATTTGTACGTATCTACTCGTATGTTTATAAGTACCATTGTTGTTCTGAAACGCCATTTTTTGGCCAGACGCATAGTTTCTAAAAAATAAAGTAGTTCCTCCGAAAAAAAATTATTGTTTCGTTTGACGACTTCTACTGCATTAACTATTCTATTTTTATGATATTGGCAGTAGTTTGTGCTAGCATTAACACGTTGCTGTATTTTAAAGAATGTCAGTTGTATAAGTAACTCTGTTTATTTATTGCCTAATATACTTATTTAATAGATCCATAAGTCAGCCAAGATGTCCTAGATGATATTGTTTTTTGTAAAGCTCCTAATATTGAGACAATAGATAGTTTCCGATTCTACTTTGGTTATCTAAAACATTGATTGGCTTTAGAAATTGTTACAAGCCAATTAAACAGTCGACAAAACTATAACAAATATTGATCTATTTTAATATTTTTGGCAATTTTTACCAAACCAATTTAGTATTGACATCAGCAGATCAGCAGAAGTGAAAGCCAGTTGAATAATGTAATGCTGATTTTATTAAAAAATATTCTATGAAATTGCTTTTTTATATTAATCCCTCGTCATGGGTGTGTACACCCCCTTAGTCAATTTTTAAATTGCTCAAAAACGATGCAACCGATTTTTGGATGAAATTTCGTTTCGTGGAACAAAATTTTCTTGCACATCTTTTGGTATGCAACTTTTTTATATGTGACCCTAAGGTCACGTGACAGCCCTCTGAAAAAGACGAGGTTGGGCCAAAATTGTAAAAATGTACTTTAAAAAAATCTATCCCTGAATCGAAAAATGGATGAAATTAGATATATTTAGTATATGTATTGGAAACACATCACTGAGAAGTTTTATTTTTACAATTAAATAATCGCATTCATTAGATTACATTTGACATAAAATGTATTATAAATGTCTCCAGAAAATTTCATCAAAATATCGGGCACAAATTGGCCATAACATGTCAGGATTATACGAAATTCGAGTATGTGGTCCAATATACTATATTTTCGGGATATGTACTATGTATACTCCAATTTACTGTTTTTTAGAGCATATGTACTTCAAAAAAAATTTTTGTCTTGTTATTTTTTCACTCTAAAATTACTTTCATCTCAAATTTTCACAATTTTATGGTATTCGTGTTCTACAAAAAACGGTATTTTTTATCCAGATACAAAACTTTTTCACACCTATGTGGTTTATTGTCACCATCAGCTTCAAGCAATATCATATCAACACCATTCTCTACTACTACCATTAATAGATGATCTTCAACACATACGTTCAAGCCATGCAACTTTGTCATTTCTGTTCAAATATTCGTTCAGAACTTATTTTACTTCTTGATTCCATTAACGCACAAATGCCAGCAAAAGGAACCGATGAATTCATAAGCTTGTTACCTAGTGCTTTTAATGATTCTGAAACTAACAATGTTTTCCGTATAACTAAATATCTTATCAAATTTACTGATATTTTGTTTTTAATTTTTATGTGTTCGGCTGCTGTAAAGATTTATTATTATGGAGATATAAAAGAGTTTTGTTTTCTCCACATGTTTTGTATGTGTAAATTGTTAAAATGTTATTTCTGAAATCTTGTACCTACTGGAATTTTTGAAACAGTTTGTGCCTAAATTTCATGCAAAACGGTTTAACTTTTAATTGCTAAAAACAGCGACGAATTGGATTGTAATTATGTTGTTTTTTCATACGTCGTATAGTTCTGTATTGGTCGACTGACTACGTATCTGTTTGTGTAAATCTCTACATATGGTGACCTGTTAGAATGCTTTTCACGCATTTCAATTTGTTGGGGGAATTAATTTAATCATGTCATAATTATGTAATGTGCGCCATTTTATTTTGTAGATGAAAATAGTCTCAACCTAACTGCTCCCACTAGTGAAGAAATTAAAGATGTACAATGTAAGTTTGCGTCTTAACTTAAAAAAAAATCGGATTAACGATTTTGCTGTTTTAGTGTGGTTTTTGTTTGTTTATTTAGTTAGCTGTATTTTGAGTAGGTACCTATTTATTTATATTTAATACTTTAGTTTTACAGCCCTGGAAAAAATTAACTATACGCCCAAAAAAATTATTCGTTTTTTTTCTGGAGAAGAGAAATAAATCTGTAGATTGATAATATGCATCAAAAGGTTGTAGACTTCTTAGACAATTAGTGGGTAAGACACTTGCCCAACATGCTGACAGTCCAGGTTCGAGCCTGCCTACGACTGATGAGACCCAAAAAGGTC
>JAUYWI010137638.1:0-20131 GCA_034780595.1 Parotoplana pacifica | reverse complement strand
TTGATTATTACTTCCGGATACGGATAGCGAGGTATCCGGATAAAAGAGGGTAAATAACATGTAAAGAAATCTGTTCCTAAAACCTTCCGGAAGCGAGGTTTCCGGATAAACGAGGGTTCTCGGTTTATTACTACTTAACTTATTAGTTTAGTAGCTAAGTTGGCTCAGATTCGACTTAAAAATTGATGAAAAGGTCACATTTTGTGATCAAAAGTCCCATTTCAAAATTAAGGAGACAGAAAATAGAAATGATTTTTTTAAATCAGAATAAAATGTACCAAATATTTATGCACAACATACTCGTAACTAAAAGAATATAATTTATTGTAGAATTTGCAGAATTAAAAAAAGAACAGATTTGATTTCTTTTTCTACAGCACAAAAGATTAATTTCAAACCATTTTTTGTAGTCAAACATCAAGCAATAATGTCTAAAGCTTAAATATTTGAAGTATTTAGTTTCCATATTTGTAATAATCGAAATTTATCAAATTGTCATTTTATCTAAGAAGAACAGAGTTTCTTTAACATCGTCTAAAAGCTTTTTTCGGTATATACAAACAAACATATCTGTGAAATTTGAACTACATGAAAATAATATTGTTTTTTAAATCAATGATTGGTCTTTTCAAAGTCTCAAAATCAATCAGTTTTTAAGTGCTTTCCAAATTTCTCAAGGGAAAAACAATATTCGACCGGTATCTCTTGGCTTAAGTTGGTTTGAGAATACTAATTAATTTATAAGTGCCTACTAAAAACAAAAATTAAAATTATGCCATAACAATTGAAAGAAATCTAATTTCAATAACCTACACATTCATTTTAAGGTTAAATAAAGTACCCAACAAATTGTTTTTTTACATAATTACAATATTAAATTGTTAACAGATGTATAGATTTTAGTTCATCAATAATATACCAATAGAAGTACCGTATATTGCGGAATATAAGCCACACATCCTACTTTTGATAAAATAACGATATTCTATATATTCGTTGTATAAACCGCATCCCAGTTTTAAATTATAATTTTAAAAAAAATAATAAAAAAATAAAATTGACTACAGTTAGATAATACTCTGTCTGTCAGTTAAACTTTCATTACGTTTACCTATTTTGTAATTTCAGATTTATTTACCTATTTGTGAGTATATAGTGTATTCTGTTTACATTTGTAATTTACAATACAATTTGTAATCTTTACAGAATGTTTTTTATTTAATAAAATTTATGTTCGTCCCCACCCCACCCCACCACACACTTTCTGACTTCAAAATAGGTTTCAAAGTGCGGTTTATACTCCGGAATATACAGCACACCAAAAAAACGTAAGTTACTAGTGTATGACATAAGGTGTGTTTAATACAGATAACTTATAAGAAAGAAATAATAAAACTAAAAAAGATGAGAAAAAATTTAAATAAAGAGCAAACAACATGTATATCCGAGGAAAAGTTGTTGACGTTAAGATCACTTATAAAAATAATATTTAAAAAAAGATTTTCCGCAACTTTAATGCTTCACATAATGTAGGTACAAAATAACTTGTATAAAGATATAGCCATGAATGGACTACTGCGTAGCAAAACTAACGATAATGTGGCATAATATTATATTATGCACCATTAAATTAAATATTTCTTGTAGAAACGTATTATATTATCAAAATAATGTAATGAATATATGTAGGACATAGGAGAATGATAACGTGTACAGAGTATAGTAGAGATATTCTATGGTATGTATTATAATCTTTGAAACTGAGTATGAGCAAATGTTACTTTGTTTTAATTTTCTAGAATTTCTTTTCCAAAACGCAGATAATAAAAATAATACTTATCTTACTATTTAAATTAGCAAAAATCTATATTTAGTAAGCCTATTCATTTCAAAATCAATAGATATAGAAAAATAGCTCTACGACTAAATTTCGAAACATTAACTCAGAAATTGGGTAACTACATATAATAACAGATATATCATGTACCTACTTCTACATGGTATGGATGTAATATCTACATAATACATACAGCAACTGAAAACACAAGTTTGTATTTAGAATACATCCTTTGATGCCTAAATAAATTCTTCATTAGGTAAATAATCCGACTAACAAAGTAGGATTATTAAAAAAATGTTCACATTTAGGACATTCTATTTATACATGTCATTGTCAGCCATTAAATACTCTAACAAGACAAATAGCTAGTTTAATTTAATTATCCTAATAATAAATAATAATAATAATAATAATAGTACGTGAACTAAACCAAAAATAAAATTCTAGGATACATAATTCACAACACTATAGAAATAGGGTCATGACTACCAATTCAAAAGTTATTCATTGTTTGGCTTGGCTTTTTTCTATCTAATTACTTGCAATATGCTTGATATTACTTTATAAAAAATAGATATAACCAGTTAGTTTGTTATTATTAGTATGCCATATACGTACAGTGTAATCAAAGTGAATTTATTTTACCTAATTAGGAAAACCTGATAAAATTTTATAACTCCATTAATCTAAGTCAAAGCCTAGCAGCCTTGCCTAGTGGTCATTATAGGATCGTTGAAAATGGACCATTTTTGAGTCCTTCCCATCAAAAGCTAAAACGGATTCATGACTTAAAATTCAAATAGATTGTTAAAGCTCAGATGGTAAACAACTGTGTCATATTTTATAAAAATCGGTCAGGTAGCTTAGGAGATACAGTATCTCAAAATGTTTTTTTCTCCATCTCCACATTATTTTTTGGGGTAAGGAGTAAAAATCGATTTTAGTGTGGTTGTTAAGGACGACAATATTGCATGGAAACAAGGAATTTTATACATGTATGACATATAACTATATATTTATGGGCCTTTGACTACATGAAACCTTAGTTTCCATATATGAATTTTCTACTTAGCAACTGTTGCTATGGTCACCATTATAGCATGGCAACAACTCGTTTTTACTAAATTGTCCAACATAATTATGTTGTGACCTTTGTTACGATATACATTCATTAAATAAATGTTCTACTTAGTAACTATTGCTAGCGACAGCAATATAGCATAACAACAAACAATTTTTACAAAATTATTCCATGTAATCTATTTTTTTGGAAATGTTATCATATAAGGCCTTGGTTACCATAAAAACTTTTAGCTTAGCAACTGTTGCTACGGTCACCAATATATATAGCCTAGCAACAAGCTATCTAGCTACTAAATTATGTCACTCAAATATAAATTTATGGTTATTTGATTACATAAAACCTTAGTTGCTACATCTGAACATTTATTTGATCTATTTTTCTCTTAGGAACTGTTGCTAGCGATATTGCATAGCAACAAGCAAATTTTTATATATCTATCTTTTTGAAAAGTTCTTTGATTACATGTCAACCTTAGCTAGTATCATCATTTTTCAAAGCACCAACAAATTATATGAATTCATTGCAAAAATAATGTAAATTAAAGACCAAAGGTCAAAAAGTGTGTTAGCTGTCATTAAATGAATGTTATTGTGTTTTTAGATATTTATTTAAATATTAGAGCTAACAAAGTCAATAAACATCTTGAGTACGAAACTTTAAAATGAGCAGAAAAAATTAAGGACATTGGACATCTAATACAAGTAACTTCCACAAATAGCATTATCGAATTTTGACTTTGTTAGCTCTAATAATTTAAAAAAATCATATATCCATAAAATGTGAGCTAATAGCCAAAAATGATTTCATTATTTTAGCGTTTGAGCTAACACACTTTTTGTCAATTTGTCTTTAATATTATTTATAGAAAATAATAAAATACCCCCTTTCATTTTAAATACACCACTTGTTTTACGCCTGTTGGATGACAAACTTTATGAATCAACATTGTTTGTGATCTATAATTTATACAAATCGATGGACATTTGAATGATCATTTAAAAAATATAATAAAACAAAATCATATCATAACGTGATTATTTTATTTGGTTACTATAAGTACTAATGAGTCATGCAAAGAATTGGTTAAATAATTGATGAGTACTGTCTAATTATAGGATTTATTACCCTTATGCATACACACTTGCATTCTGTAAATTGAGTATTACTTAAAAGTCACTTCTTTTCCACAGATGCATCAAGTAGAGATAGTAAAGGCCTGGTAGAACCGATCGGCCGATCTAGCACCATCCAAAGCATTGACCGAAAATGATAAGATCAACAAACTACTGTTCACGGCATGCTTCACCACATCATACATTATTTAAAACTCATTATTTAAAACTCCATATGTATAGACAGGGATATGATAATTATGTAGGAATATTTTATTGGTGTACATATATTGGGCCAACAACACAAAAAATGTTCCGTTTACGCTGATCCTGTCCGTGTAGAATGACGTCATAAAATGGCATAACATCAAGGCATGTAATAAAGGTACGAATATTTTTAAAAAAAACCTATAAATCATTATCGATAATTTGGGCACAACTAAAACAAATACCGATATCCTCGTACTATAAGAACGAGTCAGTGAGTGATGTAAAGATTCCTGAAATATAAAAGATGGCTGCTAGTCTCATAAAATAATTTCGGTTGTACCTAACCGCACAAAAAATACCTACACTTTGTATCAAATATCAAGCATGGGAGATCGATAGTAGAGGCTTTTTCATAAAGTATGAGATTACTAGAAAATGATGAAATTAAATAAAAAAGATGATTTAGAATCAAAGTTTTCTGCAGTAAAGATTTATTCTACATTCAACATGTAATTTAAATTAAAATCATTTCTAAAGCCAAATATTGCTATAAATTTGGTGAATATGTTGCTAATCCATCATTTTCAAAATTATTGCTTGCTTTTTGTGACTACGACACAATCGGACCACATGATTATTTTTTAAGTGTTTTGAAAATCAAAACACAAATTTCCACTTCGTCAGTATTAGTTCTAATATGAAAATGGTTTTACTGTACTTTCCAATTGAATCATTTTCATGTAGCAGACATTCGTATACCGAGTGCACATAATATCAACTCGTGCTCTCGATCATTCCCTATTGAGTCGCAGAAGCTTGAAAGTTTTGTTTGAGTTTTCCGTTGTGTAAAGTAAAATACCTACTACTGCAGCAGAACAAAATCTGAAGACGTAATAAATAAAATGTTTTATTTTACCATTATTACTTTTCTCTTATAAAATGATATTTCTTGTCGCATATTCACATCATTTTCTATAATAAAAATTTCGGTTTCATAAAAAAAACAGCAGGCATAATACTTCCTGTCAAAACAAAATATAGCTTTCAAAACAATCGTTATCAAAATGTTTCATTAAATATTCCATACTTTTCAGACTTAATGGATTATAAAGTATGCTAATATCCGTTTTCATTAGATTACATTTTTAAAATATCTAATAATAATATTAATATATGTTTATCGATAAGCGAAAATCAAAATTAACATGAATATTTCTTGCAAGAAGTCTATATAATATATAATATGTAATGTATGTATATATATTGAAAATCAAATTTCTTATCGGTTTACAGATGAGAGATGCACTTTAGTATTTCTAAATTTTGAGATTTAAAAACAAACAAACAGATTAAAAAAATATTTCCACATAGCAATCTATTAAAGCATACAAAGTAATTTGATATTCCCTGCAAAAATATTTGATTGTAATGCAGCTACAAAGGCGCCCATGAATCATGTCGTATAGTTAACAAGCCTAACTAGAAAAATCTATAAAATCAATTAGGCAGTATCAAAACCCTGGCCCGGCGCGGGTACAAACAGCAAATAGTGCACTTCAAAAACAACAAGAGGGTTCAATCTACTAATATGAATGGTCAATTAGCTTTGATGTCTGTTTATTCCATGTAAATAGATCCTAAGACGTCTTCCTCAAGTGATTACCAACGCTAGTATAAACAAATAGCATCCTTTTTAACAGGAATAGTAATTTCATAATTTCTAATCAATGAATAGAATATAGACTTTAAAAACTAACCAGAAAAGACAAAAGCAATGGTTGGTGTTTTTACACTTTTGTATTTCTCTTTTGTATCAACAGACCCTCTCCCTTCCAAATATTATCTGGTATAATTCTTAGACATGAAAAAAGAATTACAATAAAGCACTAGTCCGAAAGTTAAACTTACTTGATTACCAAACTTCAAATCATACTAGTACATATAATTATATACTACTGATGGCGTATTTATATATTTTCACTAAATCAAAGAGAAATTCCCAGCCCAATGGAGCTGAAGTATGCATACATAGGAACGAATTTCAGTTCAATCTGAAATGACTTTTGGGTTTTCTTTAAAATTGTAATGATACAATAGACTAACTACATTTTTATTTTGTTTACACTTTATTAATCTCAAGTTAAAATTATTAATGAGTTTACTAATTATATTTACAAAATTTACATTACACAAAATATAAATTTATCTAATTTTACTCAACAGAAATAACATTCAAACACCCCTTGAACGTTACATCCAGGAAATAAATGTACATAGCATTACGCGCTAAAGGAAAGCTAATAAAATTAGCTGCTTCATTATCTTTCTAAGAACGCTGATCATTCGAAACAAAGCACCAGTTGCAAACAGCAGCAAGAGAAAATCGACACAGCACAGCAGCAAAAATACAAATTCAGCAGTTTGCTAACAAAAGCAACAACATAAACATCCAAAGAATACCATGGAGGTAGGTATATCATATGATAACTATATTTTATTAGTTGCACGTTAATCGATTGTTATGCAAAAAGTCGGTGATTATTTTAAATGACGAAAATACAGTTTGTAAAACGATTTGTAGATTTAGTATTTTAGATAAATAGAATATACTACGAGCTTGTATGATTCTATTGATTTATAGTCCATGTTCAAAGACCTGCTCTGTAGAAGTTCAGTTAAAACCCTAGACAAACAACCCAGTAATGAGTCAAACGATATCATTATTAGGTAGGTTCAATATTGTTATAATTTTAATTTAATTGCTTAGCTTGAGACGTTCCTACAAAAATTTTATTATTTGGTTCCAACCCACAAAGAAGCAAAAATTCTTCCAACATCATTGTTACAAAATTAGAAAACTATTTTTTTTTACTTAAATCTATAGTATTGTTACTATTGATTGCATAAATTATACATACAGATGAATCATATTTGTTGCAACATTTCTTATGCATAATTACATAGAATGGTGGTAGGTCATCCGCTGCTCTATCATTTTCTAAATTTTCTTGTTATATATATGAAAATCTGTTTACACTTCCAGATCAATAAACTAATTTATTTTGCATTAAGATGACATACTTTGTTGATATTGTGAAATGTACTAGGACGTTTATTTCTCAATAAATATGTGAAACTGAAAAGTCGACTGACTGCTAAATTACATCTATTAAAAATTCGTTAATATTATGAACAGATAATATTAAATTTTTGTATGCAACTAGATCATGTACATACAAATATTCATTGTAATATTTCATATGTTTCACTATGTATAAGAATTTAATACCGGCTACAAAAAGGCAAAATTTAATTATGAGTTGAATAGCTAAATAATTTTGGTCCCATAGGACTGTTATTCATTTACAAAATTATATTCAAAGAAATAATATGAGTATCTGCTACTCAAATTAGAACCAATAATCATTAATAGAATCTGACCAACCAATAAAAGAGAGGTTACGATTATTGTCGATGACTGAAGCTCACGTGACGGCCAACTGAAAAATGAGATTGGACGGAAATAGACAAAATCCACTTCTTCTTTTTTTTTTACTTTAAACCAAACAGATAGTAGTAGAACTGATAGAACGTTTTTTTAATATTGAACATTGTGACCTGGGAGTTAAAAATGGATATTGCCACAAAAATTCTTTAAATGTTCATGAAAAGAGGCACTTATGAATAATATATCGAATACCAGTAAGAGTATAGATTAGTCGGGATTACGAAATAAAATTCAGTGGAAACAGTTCAAATACATACCTACATACAATTTTACAGTTTGCCAATTGGGACTTTTTGTCGAAAATTGCTCTGTTAGCGTAAAACAATAAATGCAAAAGTAGCACAAGCGTTAGTTACGTTTTACAATTTTTAACAAAAGTGTTGTTTCACTTAGAATTATAAATTTTGCATTATCTACATAGACTGGGGTGTATGTATTGTTTAAATTTTGTGTTCCTTAAGAATAAAACAGCAGAATATTAGTTGTCAGTGAACATTTTTAGTTTAGTTTAGATTCCAACACATGGATTGTTCACCATAAAAATGACAGTCTACATTGTTTGTATCTAATGTGCTAAACATTTATAAACAGATAATAGAGAAAACAATACTTAACGTACTATGTAATATACACTATTAATTAGTTTGAAACAAAACCTGAAAAACTAATTCAAAGTTAAGGATAATGCAATTTTCAACATGTCACTTTTAAGAAACTATAATAACGCAACCTTCAACAGGTTATTTTATCCAACAAATATTTGGATACTAAAGCTTCCTATATTGTAAAGAGGAAGTAAAATGTTTCATAGAGAAATTGGGAATTACCTAGATCACAATCAGTAGAAAATTTTAAAGCACAATTAAGCAAATAAAAAATCAATTAATAAAATTCGATTTTTTTCCCTTGATACGCCATTATGATTTTCCAAATTAAAGCAAAATTTCACGGGAAGCAGGAATTTCAGGAGATATTGCTACATCGCTCCCTCTATCTAGAATCTGAAAACCATGTATGACCTGACCGGTATCAAATGGTCACAAAAAATTGTTCCTCATTATTCCTCCAAGGATTAAAAGATTTCATACTTCGGTACACCTGGACGAATTATATTTTCACAGTCATAAAAACCAATAAGAACTATTTTTAGATCCTCATCAAGGACAAAACTATATTTTTGTAACTTTCAAAAAGTACTAAAGTGACTTCAAATATTATTCTTAATATTTGAGCCTTTCTTCATAAAGCCATAAATGTCTAAAACATAATTGATAAATTACATTTTGTAAATATTTTAAAATGTATGCCCACATTTCAAATATCAAAATTAAAACAATAACCTGGTCTTTTGACGATGTATGAAGATGAAAAGGTGGATATTAATCGATATTTACTATCAAATATCAAACAAAACAGTTAATGCTAGCTAGCTAAAATAGGTTCTCTTTTATTGGTCCAATTATGGACCATATTAGGTCCGCATGATGTGTCCAGAAAAACGACAACCTATCAACCACTCATTCTTATATGGAAAATTCCACTGAAAATGCTATGCAAATTGCACCCACAAACACACCTCCTTCCACAGATTTTTTTTGGTATTTCGAGAGTAATCTAAAAATTCTCTAAATCCTTAAAAGTTTGTACAACTGTTTTTAATTAAATAAAAGTTCCATGAAACAAAGCCGTTTTTCCAGACACCATAAATACCTAAATTTTTGAAAAATCATGCAAATGTATATCTCAGATTAATAATATGAACAGTTATTCCATTCTAAAATATGGTTAGTTTTTGGTCAAAAAAAGCTCATAGCTCTAAAGGTTACAATGAAATTTTCAATTTTGGTTTGAAAGCGATTTTATTAACTGCTCTGAAAGTATTTGACATAAAAATGATTCTGGACATATTATGGCAATTTTAGTTTCCATGCAATGTAATTTTAGCTGTTAATATGGTCCAAAATAGAAAAAGAAGCAGTGGTTTTTATTTATTTTTACAGAAACTAATCATGTGACCTATATTAAATATATAAGAAGTCCATTATGCACAATTTATTCCTAATATTGATGTTAAAAAATTATGAAATTGATCCATCTGTTCGAGCCATATAACTTTAATAAAAATCTTGTACTCCTAATAGGTTTATCATTTGACAAAAAACATCCATTTCAGGGAAATGCTATAGTATACGAGTATGTCCTTCGTGCATTTCAGGGACATGCTATTACGAGTATGTCCTTCGTGCATTTCAGGGACATGCTATTACGAGTATGTCCTTCGTGCATTACAGGGACATGCTATAGTAGAAGTATGTCCCTCGTGCATTTCAGGGACATGCTATAGTAGAAGTATGTCCCTCGAACATTTCAGGGACTTGTTATAGTACGAGTATGTCCCTCGTGCATTTCAGGGACATGCTATAGTACGAGTATGTCCCTCGTGCATTTCAGGGACTTGTTATAGTACGACTATGTACCTCGTGCATTTCAGGGACATGCTATAATACGAGTATGTCCATCATTTCAAAGATACATGCCTAATATAGTATGCGGATCATAAAAATAAATTACAATTAACCGACAGTCTATAAAAATAGTTTACATTAATGGAAAATAAAAGAATTTAGCAAACTAAAAAATCAAAAAACAAAAATCAGTTGAAATTTTGGAAACTTCCTGAGTTTTTTAGGATGCCGGAATAAAAAAATTCAAGAACGTGACTGATATTTCTCAATAGGAAACTTACTATATATCGCTCTTTTTTATATATAAAAGCATCATATGTAGATATCAGGGACGACTACAGATACTGTAACCCGTGTTTGCCAGTCCTTTCACTATAATAGTAGATATTAAAGTATACCGATATGTACTCGTATGTATAATTAAATATCAATGATTATAAATTATAAGCACATTTGACTTGATTAACATATTTACAGTATGTAAATGATTAATATTGAATGAATTTTATATGCTATTATGATCCAATCACCATGTAAAATATTGGGAAGTAGAAAATATTTAGCGCGACAAACTTTTGAATTGTTCACCCAACAAGATTTTAATTTTAAAATACTTGAATTGGGCAATATGCACCCATAGAAGAATGGTACATTTAGATATTTTTTCATCTACATTTATTGTATGCAAACACTATGATTAATACCATATTACTTATAATTGTCAATTCTACTTTTTAATTTGATAAATATTACACTGTTGCAGTTATTAAAATGATTATGTACAGGTTATATTCTTTTAATAAATTACCTAACCATGAGTTCAAATACCTAATTCTTTAATTTCAAACAGGAGTACCTAATAATATTTAACTCACACTTTTGCGTATTAGTTTTAGAGATTTACATATTTGCTCTGAAACTTACAGTAGGGAGTAGATTATTATATAATTACACTTTTTAAGAATGATTAAAAATAAGTACAAACATACAAGTACATCGGCGCAAGTCTAATTACTTGTTTTGTAGTTATTGATTTCGATAAGGTTACAGATGAGAAAATTGTATTATAATGCGTTTTGAATAATTCTTTGAATACAACAATGTAAAACTGTATAATAAAGTGCTCCCTACTGTAGGTTAGAATTAATTTCAACTATCACTATCAAATAAAACTTAATTGTCCTCTACATAATATACTTTACACTTTCCATCAGAAAAAAACTGATCTTGTACTTAAAACAATACCTAGTCTCAAATAGCGACACTTCATTTTCATAAAAATTACTACGAAAGTTTTATTTGTATAGTCTGAATTAGATAGAAAATTTAATTCAAATTCAATGTACAATTAGGATTTTAGACAACTAAGTACCTCCTGCTAGTGACAAGTAAAACGAAAATCAAACGCTTTGTCATTGTAGTAATCGTCTTCGTGAAAAAAGCTCAACTAAGTAGATAGAGCGCGATAAATTTCTATAAAAAACATGTTTTAAACATTAAACTCATCCTCATAAACCAAGGTATCTACACTCAAATATTGATTAATAAATAAATTTCCATTTTAAAACTGTTATAGGTGTCTATCTATTTAAGTACAAAATTAAAACTTAGGTAATCATAAAAATTCAAGTAAGAAACTATCTATTATAAGTAGTGAAAAGAAGAAATAACAAAGAAACAACAAACACTTTCACAATTCATAGATTCAGACAACGTTACTTCTAAGAATAAACGCAATGGTCATGTTTTTTAAATATTTAATACGTAGGTATATTTAGGTTCCTGTTTTATCATCATTCATTAACTTCAATACTCCACTTTTGGTTAATATTCTTAGTGATAAAACCATTTGGTACAACGTTGTGTTCAAACCAGCTGCTTGGTAGTATTTTTTAAGAGATGGCAAATGAAACCTTACACACAAAATTATGAATCTTGGTTTTGTTTTTATAAAGATACGGTGACTGTTGTTACAAAAATATCCTGACCGTTGTTCCATAAATATATCTTAACTGGTGTTACATAATTATCCTGACTGTTACATAGCTATCCTAACTATTGTCACATCGAAAAATCTAAATATTGTTGCGTAGATATATGCTAACTTGTATATCATTGTCTGTCTTTAAATAGATATTCTTATTGTGATTTTCTAACTTATTGTTACAATATTCTAACCTTTATTACAATCTTTATGTGTTTCATAGTTTTTTGCAATTGGAATTTATTGTTAAAATTAAATCATTAATTGAAAAAAAATGATTTGACATAGTTGGTGCAACGCTAGAGATTCCTACAGATGAAATAGATACGTTCTTACCTTTATTTTCTAAAAGACGGAAAATTGAAAAGAAATGTGATTATGTGTGTTTGTTTCATTTTGTACATAATGTAGGCATTTAGAAAACGATAAAAAAGCACACATGTTCACTTGCATATTAAATAAGCACAAAATCAGTATGAGACCAGGAAAATCTGTTCTGTTGAATCACAACATTGTCACACATTTTAATAAATTAAACAAATAGACATAACAAAAATATTTTTTAATTAGCTACTCTTATGTCTATAGAAACAAAATCATATACATATGTTCCATAAACTTGACACCCTTTACGAATCCGAAAGATACAATACGTAAAGGTATTTCTGGGAAAATGTAATCAATATCAATTAATCTCGTGTAAATAACGTTTCTCTGCATGCATAGACACCTGATACTGGGGCTCCGGTCTAAAGTTTATAGAATAGGTGCCACTTACGAGTATTTTACTATGTAATACCTAAAATTAAAAAAACCTAAGTCCAAATTTAGGTTTTCAAAAACCACTCTTCAACTACTATGGTGAGTAATATAAATAAGTAGTATATTTTTATCAAACAAAGTATAACTGTTTTTTTATTATTACTCTTAACGCATTTTACTAATACCTAGAAATAGAAATTACATAGCAGTTAACTCTAAATCCTAATTTAGTTTTGCAAAACCACTCCTCAACAACTACTATGTATGACTTTGAATCACATAGTAAAACTACAACTACAGCGAACAATTTTCTCAAAATAAATAAATAAAAAAGTTTACTAGCACTTTTGTTGATATGAGGGGAGAGTGTTAGCATCCTACCATCCTCTGGCCAGATATACCTACACCCAAAAATCACAAATTAGAGACATAAAGGACCCCAAATTTAAGCTAAAAAAGAATTAGTAAAGAATTTTCGACCAAGTAAAATGTTGTCAGTAATGGCAAAAATGTGCTAGAGGTGGTATCACCCTCCCCTCTCATTAACAACAAATTTTAGGTACCAAAATTAAACACTATTGAATTTAGTTAAAATGTAAACTGTCAAACATTCACAGTAAATGAAACTGTTGCAAAACAATATACGATACAATATGTATTTTAAGAATATAGCAATCGTTCAATTTAAAACCAATTGAATCATCAATTGACTAAATTATAATTAAATTAAGCTTATTGATTGAATGATAGTGTACAAACATTTCTCATCCCCTTTTAAAGCGCACACTTGACAAAAAAATTACCAGTATAACAAGTTAAGATCTCATATTCATTCCACACAACCTCATCTGTATGTAGTACTCTTATTCAAATAACAAAACTTCCAATTCTTTATTTTTATCTGTTATCTCTTCTGTCTTGGCTGATCATTCATTAAATATAATATCCGCCTGGATCAAATTTACAGTAATAAACTCATTACAATATAATAAACACTAACTTGAATCCGGCTTCATTTCATCAACATATTAAATGAGTTTATTATAATACCTATTTTTACTTAAGTTTTGGAATGCCTACATCTTATCACTTAATTAGGTTTTTTAAATTAACATAAAACAAGATTCTAGTTTTTCCTTGTAAAACTAAGTTAGAAAAAAACTAATTTAATATATTTATAATCAATCTAATTTCATAGAACAATAAAGTAATTGTCATGGAATAAACGTAATTGTACTCGTACAACCAGCTGGGTACAAGTTTTAGGTGAACACACAATTCCTTGCGATGTGATCTTGATGTACACATTAATCTATGTATGTATATATTATATAGGCAGTTGAAAATGTTAACATCAGTTTTTCATTTAAAAATTACAAATTGATAAATACATACAATGTGATATAAATTTAGAGTTGGTTCTATTTTGAGAATTTGTATTGTTGTATCCACTCAATAGATATTTTGAAAATAAAAACCTGTCTTTTTTAGTTTATAGTTTAGTAACAATTGTATCGCTGTTGTATGCACTCTATAGACATAATTTTGAAAGTAAAAATCTTTTTAGAATTTAAGATTGAGTCTGGTAATTATTTGATCACCCTATCTATATATGCGTCAAGTCCATGATTCACACTGCAAGATGGCTTGACCGGCCAAGGTTCACCATAAACATAAAAATTAATAGCAGGGTTTCAATTTATTGAAATTTCATGCCTGTTGATAGCTCATGCAAATCCATATTTTTAAATACAATTTTGTTTAATACATTTAATTATTCAAGAAATGATTCAAGAAATTTGATTTATACATGCTAAATTACTTACCATGCATATAAAAGATTCCATCAAACATGAGCAACACCATAATTTGTAAACAAACAGAAAGGCCTATGAATGCCTGGTTATATAATGTCTCTATCCACCACATAGTGCCGGCTAAAATAACACAGCATATTTCAATAGAGCCATTTTCGTGGTGTTTTAATCAGGTACTTTAAAAAAATAATATCGGTCAGTGAATGCACATTTCGAATAACCGTTATTTCATATTGGTAGTAGTTATAGTAAACAGCCGGTCATTTTTTTAAACAAGATCTAATAGTTCAAACAAATTCTATACCCTGGCAAATGAGCAAATATTTGAGTTCCTATTTTGATGGCACATACATATTACACAGGTGGGCTGGAAAGGACACTTCAGCAATTTTACCAACATGAAAATATCTAAGTCATATAAAAATATTAGAACACTGCTCAAAATGTGACTCCTGTTGAGTATAAATGTTTACTGTGGTAATCGTGGTGTCAGATCGTTGCGATTAGATAAATAAACAGTCGCTTCCCATTTATAGACTATTAAGTGTATAATTTAGAATGCTGCTCTTTCCAGAAACGTAATGGAGTCTAGATCATATTTTCACGAAGAATTGTTGACAAAATTTGCAAATTAGACAAATTAGCTTTCTTGCTGTAATTTTAAATATGAAACGACTAATAATTAATCAGTAGACAAAAGAAGTCAGTCTATATAAACAGAGACATCCATTATACGAATTAAGCAATTGGTAATTGCCAAGTGGATTTGAGAAAATATGGTAAATTAATCAGCCAATCAACAACTGCTAATATAAAGCAGTATAAAACTTAATTTATATCCGTTATACACTTCTTCTTATTTTAAAGTTTCGAAACATTTAAGGGTTAACACCAAGAGTGACTAATAATGTACTCGGAATTAAATTAAATAGGTAGTTTTAAATAAATTAACCCTTCGTTATCCCTCACTTTTTTAGTGTGTCGATATTGTTTATCGATTTTAGGCACTTTTAATGTCAAAAATAGCATTTTTTAATTTTCGAGAAATATGACAACCAAGTGTTTAAATGTTGATAAAATTTCCTAGGTTTTAGACCACATGTAGCTACTAACCTTTTATATAAAACATATAATGGATTTTTAAAAAATTATTTTCATAAATTGGGCGGACACTACAACAAACAATAAAGTTGATTATTTTCTGTCATTTTTACATAAATGTTAATACTGTGTTCAAATCTGAATAAAATAGTCCAATTTTTTGTTTATATAAAGCCATTAATGCATTTTTAAATATATTGAATTTAGGAACCGGATAGGCACTTCAACAACCAATGAAAATTGAGTATTTTTTAAACTTTTAATTTTATTGTGTTTGTGGAAGGTCATGCAAACTTGAAATTTGGTGCATAGTTCTGTCTACTGAGAAGTCAGTAATACAATACAGAAATAATTTTGAAAAAGAAGATTGATTAATGGTATTTTTTGGTAAAAAAATCAATATTCATAGTCCAAATACTCCAATTGGCTCTAAAACGAAACATTCTAATTGCTCACATTTAAGATCTATAACGACGCTATTTGAAATAGTGGGTGATTTCAAATTTGGTCTCAAGATTCATATCTGATTCTAAAAGTAATTTTGAAATAAAAAGCAATATTAATCTAAAGCATTTGTTTATTACAACATTCTTAAAAGGTTTCTTTATTTTAAGATTGGGTTTAAAATTAAATAAATCCTTAATACCAACAACTGTTTTAGTCTTAAGACCAAATTTAAAATCACATAATGTATTAGAAAACTAGAAGCCTCATTTTTCTATGAGGGCCATCATATTGGTACTAGACCATAAATATTGATTTTGTTTAAAAAAGTAATTTTCTTCCAAATTAATGGCTCTAAATGATGTAAAATGGTATTAGTTTCTGGGTCATTTTTAATGTTTTCGGACTGCTTTTAATAAATAAAATTGAATTTCAGAAAAATCAATTTTTAATGCATCAGCTGGGCTGGTCCCAAAAATTACTAGACCTTGGGATAAAGTTGACTTTTTACTTGGCATACTAATAGAGTACCAGAAAGGAAGTACCTACTTATTCCAAATTTGAAGTTATCCCAATGTAGGTACAGTTCAAATTTGATCAGAAAACTCATTTTCATTTTTTCCTATCTAAATATATGGCATTTGCATAACACGGTCAATTTTTGACCGTATGGGAATATCTCATTAAAATATAAAGAGATTTACTAGTTGGCACATTTTTAATTACACTTTTATTTTAAAAATGGCTCTCATGTTGCACTCTATGGACAAAAATCAGTATTTTCAAAAACCCGAATTCATGTTACACAATAGAGTGTATCTACCAAATATTAATCAATTTCATCAATATTTGACCTCAGAATCTTTTTTATAAAAAAAATACATTTTGACATAACTTCACGGTTTCAGAGGACCGTCCGGTGGCCTTAGGGGGGTCTGACCAAAATAAAATTTACAGAAACAGATCCGCAACAAAATGTAGTACCTTAATGCAACATCATTTCACGAAATCGGTTGTACCGTTATTCAATAAATTTGGAAAAAACCTTAAGACCCCCCTCCCGCAAGGACGACAAAGAGTTAATTAATCTTTATAATACTAATGTCGTAAATTTATAAGAAATTGGTCTAAATTATTATATAGATACAAATTAATGTAATTTAGATAGTCAAACTGTGCAAAACTTATGCGCCTTAGTGTAATATAATTACCACTATTGACTACTACAAGATTTATCGACAAAATATATTCAAGTTCAAAGATTGAAGTTTCTCCAATTTGCTTAAAATTTGGTGTGTAGGTCCAGTTGGCACTCAATAACACAAATCCATTTTTCTTTTTTTGCTAAAATCACTTATGGTCAAATTGATTTTCTCCCCAAAAGAAGAGATCTATATGCCTTACTGAGTGCCTAGTGGACCTACACACGAAATATGAGGCAAATCGAACAAGCTTTACTTTTTTATCTAAATGACGTCATCGACCCCCATATTGATTTCCGCGGACAACGAAATCGATTTTAAATCGAGTTTAAATTTAATGTTTACATTTATTATTTAAACAATTTCGTTATCCTCGTTGATTTCTTCCAAATAAAATATTTTTGCTGATGAATCCCAGGGTACATGTGTACTAAATTTTAGCTCAAACCATCCCTGGTACGTTAGACCAAAAAATAGAAGTTTGCTTTCTGATCTAATTATTGAAATTCATCATAACTAAATTTCATTACTCCAAGGTAATAATAGTAGTATGATCTAAGATAAATTTTAATTGCCATAGACATATTATTCAAAATACAAAGTTGTTTCTACAATACACCTAATATTTCATAAAAGATGTTGAAAATGTTATCCCCCTTCAGATAGGTACAACCTTGCCCGCTTCACTACAGATCTTGACACATTTCTGAGAGTGGTTTCTTTAATATCATCAATGCTGTTCTGAATATTGTTTTTTAAATCATCCAATGTTTGTGGGTTGCTGATGTAAACATTTTTGAGCAGCATAGCTACCACTTCTAAAGTAATTATCTACTAAACAAACACGGTCAATGGTGTACACCATTTGAGCATGGTGTACACCATTTTTATTGATGTATTAATTAAAAATGATTTGTGTATTAAAAATTTGTAAGTTTATTGTTGATTTTTATGAATGTAAGGTTGTGCCTATCTGAAGATGGACATTACGGGTACTTTTAATTTATTTCATTCTTTTCTCACTTACATTACTTTGTGGACACCCTGTACAAACGTAAAATAGGCATACACATAGCTACTGTGCACACATTTTTAAGCAGTCTTATTTTTTTAAGTTTTTCGTAAGCTTATAGAAAATTTGTTTCAATCAGTATGTATTGATTTGTTCCTTTTCATACACCAAATTTTCTAATCTGTAGTGAACGAGGAAGTAGCCAGGGAATTAATGCGTGTGAAAAGAGGAAAGGCAGTTGGACCAGATGACGTATCAGTAGAGGCAAGGAAATCACTTAGTAAAACAGAGATAGAGATTAACAGCAGTGTTTAGAAAGGTCATAGGAGACAAGAAATGCCAGAGATTGGAGACGAAGTACCATGATCCCAGTCTTCAAAAACAAGGGTGACATACAGGATGGAAACCATCCTGGCATCAAACTAACATCACACTCTGAAATTGTGGACAAAAGATTGAGAGAGAAAGTGAGTTACGCACCAGCAGTTTGATTTTATGCCTGAGCAGAGTACAACAAATGCTATTTTTAAACTGCGGCAGGTGATGGAGAACGACAGACAAGGACTGTGGAACTGTTTGAGGTTGCAGGGAGTAGAAGAGAAGTACATCAGACTCATCCAAGACATGTACAAAAGGTGTACAACAAAGGAGGTGAGATGTGCAGCCGGTAAGCCAGAGGACTTTGAGGTGACTGTAGGACTTCATCAAGGATCTGCCTTGGAAAAGGATAACTGATGTTATATGTCACAGAAAGGTAACTGACAAGTAAACTGTATGGGAAGGAGACTGTGACTACTACAAAAGGACAGGTGGCATAAATGAAAATGCTAAGGTGGTCTCTAGGACTGACGAAACAAGTGAGAAATGAAAAGGGGAGGATGACTAATGGAAAACTAAAAGGAAAACTGAGGGAGAGGAGGCTCCGGTGGTTGGGACAGAGATGGACTATGTGGGTAGAGGAATCACAAAGATGAAGGTGGAGAAGAGGAGGCGTGGATGACCCAAAAAGAAATGGGGACAGCATTCGTGAGCATGTGGGAGTCCGAGCTGATGATGCAATGGACCGCAAGAAGTGGAGGAAATTTATCCGCACCGGCAACCTAAATGTATTTATTATACAACCGCTATAACCAACTAGTAGTTGGTCAAGATACAACAAATCTATAATATATTGCTTCTATAATTACGATCGAAAATGTCTAAAGGCCTGCATACTAGGTAATATAATCAAAATTTCATCAGTTCATAGAAATATTATTACAAAAGCATCCAATTACCATATAATTATGTACCCTCTGTCTGAAAAGTCTGCGTGCACAGAATAATATAATTTATTCATATATAATTTTAACATTATAAATTGAACATTACATCAGTATAAGCAAATTTAACAAATAAAGTAAGTTATACAAATCTATTTCCACCATTATGTAATGCTATTTTTCGACGGACACGAGATTGATCACAAACACATTTCATAACGTCACGTCGACGCAAAGCATTCCATACATCCAATACAGCAGTATGAAGGTCATCTCTATTGTGTGGATTCCGAAGTTCAACACGATCAGCTAACAATTGGAATAATCC
>JAUYWI010137527.1:0-20133 GCA_034780595.1 Parotoplana pacifica | reverse complement strand
CCATCGTGCAGTCCATGGCAGCCTCATCATCTTCCTCCAACACCACATTTCCATGGCATCAATTCTTTTCCTATCAGTTTTTCTCGTTGCCCACATTTCTGCAGCATACGTGGCCACTGGGAAGACTATAGCAAGATCCATTAACAATTTTTCCTTCGCTCCTTTTTCCTAGAAGTCTGCCTCCAATGACTGTTTTCAGAAAGTTATCCAATGATTTGGGATTTAAACTATTTTAATTATTATTTTTATCAAAAATGCAAATTCTCCATTTGTATTGGCTTTTATGTTGGAATAAAGATTCTTTTTGGGTTGGATTGGTCACAAAAATTTATAATAATCCATAATATGAGATAAACATTGATTGTTTCCAAATACCTTAACCTATCAAATATTAGTCAATTATATCCATATTCAAATTTAGAATTTTTTTCAATGAGTTTCAGTATTTTAACATAGAGAATTTCATATGGTGATAACCAAATTTCATTGAACATTCTAACATTATGTGTTAGAGGTATCATATAGTGAGTGAGATGTCATTCTAATTAAGATATTCTAGCTAAAGTTATCAGGAAAATATTGCTAAGTTACTGCATTTATATTTTAGGGCTTTGGTTGCTAGTTTGGCTAATGCTAACACTATAAGAATATTTCGATTACACAAGAAAGATGATGGTATGATTGGTAAAATTGAAGCTGCTCAAGAATTTGAGGAGGTAATAGTGCTGTGTCTCATCAAATAAGTGTATATTATTTTATTTTCCAAATTTAAGAATTGCTCGTACCTATGTATACATATTTACTATTCTTTTAGAAAAGCAAGATGTCTGATATAATTAATATTGGAATTTCAAGTAGTGGCAAATTTATTATGACTTGTCATTCAGATACTACTATTATGGTTTATAGCATTAAAGGTACGTTGTTAACTGCTAATTCAATTGGTACAACTAGGTACATTCTTAGGTAATCACAGACCGTATAACGATTTTTCTGAAAAATTAGGTATCATTAATTCTTAAATTTTGTGACACTATATTGCTTTAGTTTTAGTTATGACAAGAGTGATCTATAGGGGATCCAGTGGCTTTGAATCAGGAAATACTCACATATCTCAATTGTGACACGTATATTTTAGGGACAACTAATGTCATCTTCCTTTATAAATTGGGAAAGTGCTGATACATTTTTAACCAATCTTTATGTACTTATTTTAGGCGACCTATATGCCAAATTGGATACTGGCCATATGTACAACTATCATGGCATGGTGTCTCCTTGTGGGCGATTTGTAGCTTCATCCGGTAAGTAACCAAACAAATCTTTGTTATACCTTTATTTTTTTAGTAAAGATGTATGTAGCCATAACCATTGTAATGAGTTCTACTAGAATATTGTTATACATCCAGGCATTAAACTAAAATGTACGATTTTATAAACAGAGTTGCGTTTTTGTACAACATTCTTGGCTACAAGTGCAATAAAATTCTAATTTAGATATGAATTCCAGACTTAAATTAAATTTTCTTCCATCATTACTAATGATATGTCTAATTGGTTTTTGAAGAATTTTTATGCTTATTTTTGTATTTTTAGGTTTTACTCCAGATGTTAAAATCTGGGAGATCTGTTTTGATAGAAATGCGGCATTTAAAGAAGCAAAACGTGCTTTTGAACTGAAAGGTCATACATCTGGAGTGTATAGTTTTGCTTTTAACAGCGATTCAACGAGGTATGTTGATAAATATGATAGAGTATCACTTAGCTGCAAAAAATCGTTTCCTTAACAACTTTTTGTTTCAATCTAAGTTGCTATTGCCATATGAAGAAAAATATTTTTTGAACCCTCTATAAATGATAAAAACAACAGTTGTTACAAATAAAGCAGGAGCCACGAGGGGTTAGGGTAGCTGAAAAGCTAATCAATTATTGTTGATGTTGTAATATGTACTCTATGTGTGTCTCAGTATCTGGGAATTGACGTCTACCATTGTCTCATTAATGGGTGATATCACTAGAGGACCTTAAATCCCTATGTCTAAATAACGCATTTTCACGTTTATCCAATTGGCAGATAATTCAAGGTACTGTTTGCTGTTGATGTTAAAAGTAATTTAAAAAAATAGTTGATCCTACGTCCACTTGAAATGTTTTTTTAAAAATATTTTGTCATTTTTATAAGTTACTTGCAAGTAGTATTGAATTTTAGCATAATTTTTTAAAATAAAATAATATTTCCGGTGGATGACACTTTAAACTTACTTATAACATCAGCAGTCCAGTACTCTGGATAAACGTGAAAAATACGATTTTTTTAAAGTTATGAATTTAACATACATAGGACGAACCATTTGAAGTACTCTAGTGCTCTCACCCATACCGCTGAGACAACACAGACGTCCATTTCTATCAATAATAATTGGTTAGCTTTTCAGCTACCTTGACCCTTCCTGGCTCCCGGTCGAAAACAGTTTTTAAAAAACGTTGGTTTAGTTTAGGTGACTTCCCATTTTATGAACTCTAAAGCTATCGTCTTTCAATTTCAATAAATCCAGACAAAATAAATAAATGAATAAGCTGTCAATATTTCTACTTGCATGAAACATTCTGAGAAGACTTTCTGCAGGGTATAAAGAAATTTGCGCAAAATAGTGGTTTTGAATTAATACAGAATTTAATATAATCAATAGTAATATAATTATCATTATAAAGATGTCACTAAAGTTTTAGGAATGATTTTCGAAATATCTGCTTTTAGGCTGGAGGCACCAGTCGACAAACAATTTAATATATGTTGGCAAAAAACAAATTTTTGAGCTATTCTGACTTTTTGAGTGGAATACAAACAAATAGCGAAAAACAAATTTTGTGCAACTGATTTTAGTACTTAATTATGATTTTAATTGGATTTATCTAATTTTGCTCATGTCATGAATGCCTTTCAATGTCTTTCAAGTTTTATAATTGAACTGTAACCACTGCCAGGTCAATTTTTGCTGATTACCTAGTTACGCTGCCCAGGAAACCCAGATTTAACAAATTATTTTTTTCAAAATTTGATTAATGTGATATTTTCAACTAAATGTTTCAGAGCTGTTACCGTTTCAAAAGATGGCACCTGGAAATTTTGGAACACTCAGGGTAAGTACAACACAAGCCATAATATTTTGCATTTTACTACTTTTATTGCTTGATATTTTCCATGGAATGAATGTTGCATCTGGCAGGGTTTACATGTTGGTTTATTTGTCATTTCCTTGTAGTTGATTATTTGTTAGGCCAAGATCCCTCAGTGCTTAAGTCGGGCAGCTATGACCACAAAGGCCCGAGTTTGGTGGCATTGTCGCCAGACGCTCGTGTCATTGCTATTGCTCAGGACAGTAGTGTGACCATTTATGATACTGAGTCGGGAGAAATGGCAGGACATATTGAACATATGCACACTGGTGAGATTTTAAACATAGATATTGAAATAAGTTATAGTTTGGTCCACTTTTTAAAAAAATGTTATATTTTCTATTTTGATAGAGTCAATCCGAGCACTGGGTTTTGATGCCAAATGTCGCTATCTGTTCACGATGGGAGATAAACAAATGCACGTTCTGCACAACGTGGCTGGCCATAGATCTGCTATTCGGGATATGGAGGAACGATTTCGAGTGGCTCCTACTAAAGCTGCTAAGGATAGATTTAAGTTACAGCTCTACGAAGCTCAGTAAGTTCCATCTGTACATATTTACTAAGTAGCTTTAGACATTAACGTAGAAAGAATACAAACCTATGCGAGAATGTACCTACAAAGGTAAAATAGTGAAATCAAAAAGTTATCTACTCAAATATTGGTATTTTATAGCCAACAAGATGTGAGGGAATCCTGAGTTTATGTTCGGAATTCAAAAATGTTGAGTTATTAAACGAATGCATTTGAATTTTATAGTAAAACATTGGGAAATCCAAAGATAGTGAACAGTCAATAAATCTGTTTGATGGCTGTTTTTTATCATAATATTTTTTAGTTCAGTATACGCACTTGTTTAGTTTCAGCTTTATACCTGTTTTATTTTTCAGAGAACAGTTGAAGTCAGCAGGAATTGGGATTTAATTGGTATTCTTTGCTCTTACATGTGCTTAGAGGAATTTCCATAGACCATTATATTGTTTGTCCATACAACCCTGGCAAAGAATAACGCGCCTATCTAAAAATGATTTTTTGTATTTATTATAATGTATACTAATTGGGTAAAAGTGATTAAATAATGTCCAGATATCACTTAAGTATGGGAAATTATGTAGTTGATAATAATTAAATAATTGATTGTATCATAAATTTTAAAATTATAATTATGCACTTTCTGAAAATGTCAACGTCTATTCATATTACTTTATTTTCATTTACATAGCTATGCATAATAACTAGATGTGTTAATTTCAGTATTCATTGTCTTATTAACACAGGGATGAACTATGCTGTGGGGTATCCTTTATATTTTGTCATTTATACTCGTATTCTATATAACTGTAAATTGTATACCCTAAATAAAGATATTATTACGAGGTGGGGGGGGGGTCAATAAGTTCGTAGAATCCTTCAGAATCAATTGCGTTACATCAATGAAAGATTAGTGTCTTATTTTAAACAGTGAACAAATCTAAGATAATACTGAACATTTCAAGTGTGCAAACTTTAGAGCTATTTTACTTTTATATGTCAAAAATGAAGAAAAATCAACTTCAAAAATATGTTTATTGAAAGAAAATCGACCTGACTCTGTAAAATATAACATCAATTAACGTGTACATACATAGACTGTGTGTACAAAAAGAAATGGCATGTCTACAACCTCAAAATAATCACCATTTCAGGCAATAAACTTATCCATGCGTTCAAACCATTTCTGATTCAATCTCTCGTGAAGAATGGCAGACTTGCTTTCAGAAATGGTGATTATTTTGAGGTTGTAGACATCCATTTCTTTTTGTACACACAGTCTATGATATTTTTTGCTCGTACACGTTAATTGATGTTATATTTTACAGAGTCCTATCGATTTTCTTTCAATAACCATATTTTCAAGTTGATTTTTCTTCATTTTTGACACCTAAAAGTAAAATACACACTTCAAGATAACACATTTTCACTATTTAAAAAAGACACTAATCTTTGATATAACAATTTATTCTGAGTAATTCTACGAACTTATTGACCCCCCCCCCCACTGAATATTACAGGTAGGCGCGTTATTTTTTTGCCTGGGTTGTACATTTGTTGTTTATTTGGATTGATTTGTAGCACAGAATTTGGAGATATAGACAAGTCATTTTTGTGTATACAGAATATAAAATGTTGGTTAACTCTTAGTAGACTTTGGATGGCGAGGGGTTGTACACCCACTAGCACAATATTGATTTTTTTATTTAAAAACATTGAAGGTATTTATAATTCGAGGAAGATCTACCCTAATGGATTCTTAACCATTTATTTTAAATTGACTAGAAAATAAATCGTTTTTTGAAAAACTATGTATTTAGATAGTGATAACTTGAAATTTCATTTGCTAATGAATTTTGACTAGATCAATGGATTGGGATACCTATTCTCATGTACTCTGTTAGCAGTATATCAATTAGTCCTATAACAGTTAATTAAATAAATATATAGTGTAAAATTAAGATCCTCTGATATGAGAACTTCAGCAAATGCACCAAAAATGATTTTTCTCAATTTATTTACATACTGATTGAATTCATTCTAAAGCCACTAGAAATGGACTAAAACTACAAATGTACTATGTAGTTTTAGATAATTTACAACTATTTATTGAGCATAAACATCACTTTTGTATATGACCGATATTTTTGGATCAACCTTATTATAGTGATGTTTGTATACCAGGAACCAGATATCTGAGGAACCCAATCTTCTGAAACATTATTTCTGGTGGTTCCAATTATGATGGTTTTGCTGGATTTAGTAGTATTTTTAGTAATTTTGATAAAAATTAAAGAACCTTTAGTTTAAAAATGTCTTTAGTGTTTTACTCAACAAGCATCCAAATTTTAGTTTGGGGAGTATATAGCTAGAAATGTCAAATTCCTTAGTTTATGACATTATAGGACCGCATTTAACATGGGGCATGTGTGTATGCATCTAATTGGTTCATAGTACCTACATATCTTAGTTTAAGTGATCGGAGTGGTACCCCCCTTCCGCCCAAGGTGGTAAAATGGTTTTTTTAAAGTATTGTCTTCAAAAATATCTCCTATTCTATTTCATTACAGTTTGGTTTCCTATTGATATTGTAAATGGCATTATGGTAATAAATGGACATAATCCAGGAAATATGTATGCTAGTCGTTATTCGGAGTAAATATCTTTGTATTCCACAGGAAGTAATCCTGTTATTTTTATGTACTTACTCTTATCTACCTTTGTATGTATGTATTATTCGGTGTAGAGTTTGTTATCAATATTGTGTGACAAATATTTTTATAGATGACTATGGTTGTCGTTTTTTGTATTGTATCTACCGGTTATTTGATTTTTCATCATTTTCTAATGTTATGACCTTTAAAAAATAAATACATAATGTTGTAAATTCTTTCTGTATTATATTTTTGAATTCGATATTTCAGTTTGTTTGATTAATGAATTAATGCTACATTATCTATGTAAACACCAGAAATATATATTGAATATCCCAGTGTATATGTCCATCTCAAACTTTTGATAAAGTGAAAAGATATTCAGAGTATTAGCTACACCAGAAAAGAAATTTACAAAATTTTAAATTATGTTGAAATTATTCAATTAAGACTGATTCCATTGTCGGTTTGATAAATAATTAGCTTGTATTCTGTATCACCCTTTATGTTGCGGTGTTAAGGCTGTGTCACAAAAATATTTGAACAATAAATAGGAACTAATTGTATATGAAAAATAGCGTTTGTTGTTTGTTGTTTTAGTTTATATACCGGAATATATAGTTAGTTGTTACATTAGAAAGGTTCTCTTATATTATTTATTGTATGGCAGTCGATTATTACATAAATAAATACATGTAAAATTGAATCGCAAATATCACTGGCAAATTAGTTTTCAAGCATTTCGAAAAGCGATGTAGTGTTGAAGACGTACATATGTATCTTTAACATCTATCTCTTATGATGTATAAACGGAGACATTTGGTTTAGACATATCAAGTAACGTAACTAGACAAAGATTTAAGTGATACGTTAGATAGGTAGGTACCTACATACATTTTAATTATCACTCAACTAAAAATAGACGTTTTTAATGTTTTCTATGTTACGTGGCTTATGAAACATCCGGTGATTTCCTAATTCGCAGAAAAGTTAAGAGGATAAATTGTGAGGTACCATTTCGCAGAACTTTTATTCATAAATGTCAATAATTAAATTTAGTTTTTAAAATTATAAAATATATACGATCAAATATGATATGGTAATACACTAATGTGTTATATTGGGTTGGGGTTAGGTTTGGGGTATTCTGCGATTTAATACGCTTGTTTTTCTGTGAATCGATAACGCTTTACCAAATCAGTTAGAGTATTACGTCATGTTAGTTCATCCATTGTTCTGCGATATGACACGCAGCCGCCAAGTGCTGTTTCGCAAACTATTACCTTATAATATTTAATATTAAACTTCATAAATGATCTTTTATAGCAGGTTATATTTTATTTTAATTGATCCGCACTGATTCTATTGTCAATTTCCATCCAACATATTTTAGAAACAAATTACGGTGCCTCTTCCTCTTCTGCTTTACAAAGGAGACATATTTATTGCAATAAAATATGTTCCAGAAGGTTTAGATTCGATTCCTACCAATGACACAAACAAATCTTCACGTTCCAGGAAGATGCAGTCCTCTGGATCTCAAGCAGTGATACCATCTGGCGGGCAGCTGCTAGTTTATGTCAAAGAAGCTAGAAATCTTTCGGCAAACCGACCTGATAACCTACCAGATCCCTTTGTTAAAGGGTAAGAAATATATTGTTAACTAATTTATACGTAATACTCGTCGTAATAACACTAGAAGTTGGTTATCTTAGAACTGCCTTTAGCCTTTCCAAGGCAATGTATAAATAATTTCATTGTCCGTTTGTGATGAAATTTGGGTAGCCATGCTACGATCATACGACATTTGATTGGAAATTTACAGCGTAGTAGCAAAATAATTTTATTTAAAAAAATAATGTAACTAAATAATGCCCAGGTGCCTTTTTAATTAAAATTTTGTTTTATAATAATTATGTAGAAAATGTTTATAATTTTCTATCCTAAAATAGCTGCGTGTTGCCAGACACTACGAAAACAGATCGTCGTAAAACACCGTCAGTGAAGAAGAATGCCAATCCGGTGTGGAAAGCAGTGCTACGATTTACAGGAATTTCTTTGAGCGATTTATCAGAGAGATCTTTAGAATTAACTTGCTGGGACTGTGTCCGTTTTGCTCCACATGGATTTTTGGGAGGTGTACGCTTGAATCTGGGAACAGGTATGTATACCATATTCATTTGAGATATTTTAAAATTTCATTTCAACTTAAAAGTCAATTCAGCAACAATTACATCTCCAACTTTGTTGAATTGTTTGGAATGAACTTATAGACACCCTTTTAATATGATGTCATTGTTTTTCTTTCATTAATTTAAGTTAAACATCGTAATGAGCGCTTATTTATTAACTTCAAGATATACGAACTAGAAATATTGAAGTTTAGAAAGAATATTTTCGTTTTCCATTTTTGTTACAAAATATTCTAAAAGACGTCAATCTTGTTTTCTGATAAACTATGAATATACATATGTTGTGATATTAATCCTATATGTATATTATCATATCTGAAGTAAACTGGATAATGTTCAATTGATGTCGTCATTAAACAAGTCAGACACTATTGGATTTGGATGCTTTTGTTATTAAATATTTCCAACTTACATGCACATACGTGACAAATAGGATACCAGTACTTTCTTCTTTCTAAAAAATAGGACACTAGTACTTTCTTTCTACAGAATAGGACACTAGTACTTTCTTTCTACAAAATAGGACACTATTACTTTCTTTCTACAAAACAACACACTAGTACTTTCTTTCTACAAAAAGGACATTACTTTCTTTCTACAAAGTAGGACACCAATACTTTCTTTTTACTTAGAATTTTTCGATAAACCAAGATTAGATATTTGATAGAAGCAGCATTTTATGAACACTAATTTCTTTTTTGTATGTTTCTAGGTATGTCACACAACCAACTGGTTCCATGGATGGATTCAAAAGACAACGAAATCAGCATTTGGGCTAAGATGATTGAGATGCCGAATGTCTGGATTGACGGAACACTTCCTTTGAGATCCAATATGGACTAAATCAAACTATAGGTACTCGATATTAGCAAACCGAATTCATAGTTGATTGTATTATTTTAAAATTGAAAATGGTGCCACATTATGTATAATAAAAGTATGGTTTATTCTATAATTTTGACAAGTTGTACTACATTTATTTAATGATATTTTCTATTTACTGCCCGACCCATTTTGGAATCTAACTTTGAATAACGTTTAAATAAATAAAAAAAGTTAATTTATTGAAATATATCGGTATGATGTACTTTCTCAATCGTTTATTATTTTGAATTCGAAAATTTAAATTTGAAAAACCATGGAAACAATTGTTTAACTGGAATCACCAAATACAAAAAATCATCGATATAAAAATCAACAAAAATTGGTATACTGAAATCAACAGAGAAAAGTTTTAGATATTTATAATGACAATTTTTTCACAACCAATTCAGTCAAAAAGACCATAATTTTGACAAGGGTGCATCGGTTATCATCTTAGAACAAAATTCAAATTTTAAAATTCAAACGAAAAACTATGGAAGAATTTTTGATTAGCATTTTTTCCACCAGAACTTAACGTGAAGAAGGGTCATTTTTCGCATCTTTAATATGGGAAAATTTAATTATTTTTTTTCTGTTCTCTTTTCCTTTTTAGTTGTGTTAAACTTTTACTTTCTGTATAACATTTTGTATATTTGCTGATTTCTATATATCAATTGTTTGTTGATTTTTATATCGATGATTCTTTGTATTTTGTTGAATTCTGTGTAACAATTGTTTCTATGATTTTTTGTATTTTAAATTCAAAATAATAAACGATTGAGAAAGATACATCGTACCGAACAAAATATTTCGAAAGATTAATTTTTTTAAACTATTTTAAACCAACTTTTGGGTAATTATTTTATCTGAACATATCATATTTTGAAGTGCAAGAATAACGTTTAATGGAAATGTATAATTTGAGCTGCTAGGAAAAGTAATCTCAAAATAAATAATATTTTACTGATATGTTTCTTAAAAATATGGCGATTTAAATTGGCAATTCACAATGCAGAAATACAGCGCAAATTAAAATAAAATTGTTTATAACATTTTAGTTTTTAAAACTTTATGTGCAGGTATAGTTCGCCGTCCTGATGGTGCTATAATCCAACCATTTTATGAACATGATCATGATGATTGCAAAAATGTTATTTAAAGACTACACTTTTTGTGGTCATTAGTTTATTAGAGTTACATATATATTTATCATTGAAGTTTTAATTTAGTTGTATCCAAAAATCAGGTGGCCTACATTTTAGATCTAACCATTTAAAAATTATAATTATTTGAAGATTCAGTTATTCAGAAATTAGTTATTGCGATGATCAAACAAGAGATAATTTTTATAGAAAAAACTTATATAAATTTAACTCCCTGGATTAACTATTATAAACGGATAGATTTACAACTAATTATTTGTTACCGTCTTTTCTATTTGATACAATGCTATTTCAAAATTTTCTACTGGTATATATGCTGCGGAATGGTTACTTTCGACTGTGGAGGTTGTGAACATTAATTTGAAAATATACGCTCCCCCAAAAACATTCTGAAAGTAGAATTTATTAATGAACCAACAAGTAACTATTAGGCTTGCCATGTTTTTAATTCTGTGTTTGCTGCAGTAAAGATTTCATTCTACATGTCTATTCTTTATATGCCCTCAAGATTATTGCTATATTACCTCCTACAAAAATACACCTTCAAAACAAGCAGATACGCTCATTAAGGAAACATGGGGACAGACTCACCTGATATATAAAAATCATTACTTTGCACTAGTTTGGAAAATTCTAATGTATAACAGTAAACGATTTATTTTAATTATTTTTGGAGAATTTTCTTTTTGTTAACAGTGTAGATTTTGACCAACCAACTTGCTTAGTGACGACCGTTCAATCGCTTTCGGTGTCTTGCGGTAGATTCATTCATCGGACAACGGAAGAGACCACATGTCCAAGTGACTCAGCTAGGATACCCAACTCATTTAGTCGGCCTCTTTGAGAAACTTTACAGAAACAAAGATCCTCGGTGATTACAGGAAATGGCATAACTGACTGATTCAAAATAGGCATATACAGAGTGAGAACCCTCGTATACGCTGATGATACGGTTCTTTTTGTAGATTCGCAAGCTAAACCTCAACTTCAACTAAACAGACTCATAGCTACCTCGGATACGGCCTTTACTTTAATGTCGCGAAGACGAAGAGCATGGTCACAGGAAAAGTACATCAAGATGTTAATATCTCATGCAATGGTGAACAAGTTAACCAATTTACATACCTTGGTACTGAGTTCCCTGAAAACTGTGAATCAGAACCTGATATGCGGAAACGCCTGACTATGGGAAGAAGCACGCTCTTAAGTCTCAAATCGATTTGGAATAAAAGCGGTGTTACTCTCAAGACAAAAACTAGGCTGCTTCAAGCTCTTATCTGGTTGATAGCTTTGTATGGTAGTGAAGGCTGGACGCTGCGGAAGACTTACATTCGGAGGATTGAAGCTTTTAAGATGTGGTGCTATAGGCGTGTACTCAAGATTTCTTACACCAAGCACCGAAATTATGAGTGGATTATCCAAGTGATGAGTAAAGACAGAACTATTATGAGAATGTTGAATGAGAGAAGGCTTCATCTTGGTCATGTTCTAAGGAAAAAAGGAAGGTCTTAAAAACCATACTAACAGTCGCCATTGATGGAAAACGCAATAAAGAAAGACAAAGGATAAGCCGATTGGCTCTATCACTAGTTTGGCATATGAGAGGAAAATTTGGCATAGAGTCAGTCAAACCCGTTACCCAAGTCTGCTACTTGATGATGATTCAGTGGTCAAAATATGATTTTTTTAAATGACAACTGATTGATTTCAAATCGATTTAAAAAAACTAGTCGGTGTATATTCTGTACTGGTAAAATACCAATTTTTCTTATGGTTACGCTCATGTTTTCCAGGACACGTATGATGTGTGCCGAATTTTACCCCCAAATTAGTTCATAAGGACTTCAAATAATAGGAAAATACCTTATTCTGTTGAATGAGTGTTCAGTATCAATTGTTCGTCAGATTGTAGTTTTACATAGAATGTGTTGGATCTACATGATATATGTATGTACAATAGATTTATAAATAACAGAAAGAGTTCTGTAAGTTTTTTTGATAAATGTATATATCCTACCGATTGTAGTAGAAAGTGTTTATTAAATGTATATATCCTACCGATTGTAGTAGAAAGTGTTTATTAATATTCTCATCACTTTTCATTTTAAGAGTAACTTGAGAAACAAAATGATAAACGATCTAATTAATGATCAAATCAAAACTACGGCTGAATTATTAAAGCATTGATCATTGTTAATGACGTGATGTTGAACTTTTATTTAGGTAGTTTTATATAAGTTTTTTGTATCTACCTACCTGTTTATAATTAGGTAAGCAGACTTATTAGATACCCATAAAAAAGGAATATTTGAATTAAAATACGAAAGTCATAAAAGGAATCTTTGGTGTCACTGAAAACATCTATCAAATTAAATAAAATATATAATCAATCGTACATTAATTAAGTATCCTTATTTTGATGCAAAATTTTAAATGTTAGTTAATAAATTCAAAACGTATAGTGATTATTATAATCAAAATTTGGCTGTCTTTAGGCCTCAGTTTGTTTTATCCAAATGTACTCGACTTTTTTATTTATATATAGGCTGTCCTGAAAAAAATCGTTTTTTTTGACAACATAGACAAATTTCGTTTAATAAATCTGTGTATTCTGTGATATAATAAGTAATTGTGTATTTGGTTTTTTAGACTTTCTCTGAAGTACACTGTGGAAATTCAGGGAAATTTTCATGTCCATTAATATCTCTGATATAATTCCTGCAATTTGCTCCACTAATGTAGTAAGCGTGTAGCTAGCTTGTCAAACAGTACGGCTAAATTAGAGAAGAAGCAAAACATCAATTTTTCATCAAACAATTATTCTGGCGTAAAAATAGAGGAGCTACTTGAGAATGTGGAAGAAGACTGTACAGGCGTAAGAAGGGTACAGAAATTGGTGAAAGAATTTAGGAATGAATGAGAAGATATCGAAAGAAACGTGGGCTTTTGGTAGGCCAAGAACTCAGAGAACAGAAGAAAATATTGCCTTGGTTGCAGAAATGATAGATGGAGATGAAGGAGTTTCAGTTAGAAATATTGCTGGGCCACTTGGTATACACAAACCTCAGGTCCATGAAATAATATCGGAAGATTTAGGAAAGACTTGTGTGGTGGAAAGATAGTTACCATATAGGCTCGGTGAAGACCAGGTGTTACAGAGAGTTCAGTGTTCAAATATTTATTGAATGGTATTTTATCAAAAAGAGGTGCAAGATAGAGATTGGTCGTTTGTGATGAAAAATGTTTTTACTATCGATATTGACCTGAGCAAGCTGCTATCCATAGATGGGTTCCATGCGATGGAAGTGATGCGGTAGCATGTCCAGTTATACCTCGAAGGACAATATTTGCAAGAAAAGTACATATCATTTTATTGGTGCAGCTACTTGGAAATTCTTGAAGATGGTGGCAGTGTTAATGCTGACAGATATGTTGAGTTCATGAAAAATTGCATCAATTATTTTCAAACTCAGCATCAAATCCCTGCTGAACGATTATCATGGATGCATGACAATGCCAGGCCTCATGTGCACACTCAGTCCGAGATTTTATGGAAGAACTCGCGATCACAAAAGAGTGAAACCTGCTTGACCGTTTCATCTTCAAAATCTAGAAACTAGTCGACAGAAGATGTCATTTGATAATGTTGGTGAGATACGGGTTCATATCAACAGATTTCTACAATCATTGACTATTTCAAAAATGAGTAAGCAGTTCGAAGAACTTTCACAACATTGTCAAATGGTGATAGATATTTGAGGTGCATATCCGCCCAAATGAACAGTTATAATTCCAGGTTTTAAATTATACACTATGCTATTCACATTAAACCTACATATGTTCTAAATAAAGTGTTCAATTGAAAAACGAACTTTTTTCAGGACAGCCTATACTTTTTACTTAAAATTAAATGCTGGACACTGCAAATTTATTTTTGTTTTCTATGTTTTTCAGCTTCAACCAACAAGTTTTCTTTATTTTAACCTTTTTCTGTTTAACTTTTCCCTGTTGCTTTACATAACACCTGTTTAGACTGTTTGGCCATGACCCTGTTTGTATTACATGACAGTTCTGTACCTTTCTTAACTCTTTCCTTCTACAGAGTATGTAGTCCACCTGGCTGCTTGTCCCACCACTACTGTATGTCATTTGCTTTGATAGTCTCTTTTTGAAGTATGTGTTGGTCACTGTCATTCTATGTGTCATTGCAAAGTCTACAATCCTTTCCCCTCCATCGTTTCATATCGCAACACCACATCTGCTGCAATGTTTCCCTCACAAACATGTCCATTTCGGTCTCCTCCAACCCACAACTGCTCCTCCTCTGGTATACTTATCACCACTCTACCTAGGTGCTCCCAGAAGTTATTCTTCTCCTCTTCCATGCAACCAACCTGTGGTGCGTAGGCACAAACCACATTTACTATCACCTTCTCCATCTTTATCCATATCAGCCTATCTGAAACTCTGTTCACTTGTACAATTCCCTGGGCTCAGCACAATCCCCACTTCATTTTTCATATTGTTTTCAACCGTGTAGTACAGCTTGCAGCCAATTCGGAGAACCTTTGCCTTTTGACCTTTCACCTTGTCTCTTGAACACACAGTACATATATCCTCTTTTTCTCCATCACATCAGTTATCTCTCTTCCTTTCCCATTCATTGTTACCACGATCAGTGTAGTAATCCTAAATTTTTTCGTGAAGAAATCTTTTCTTTCTCTTCTTTAACCTTATCCGCTCTTGATAAGGTAGCCGTTGCCCACTTTTCACAGAGTTACGGCGATGTGGCTGCGCATCGTTTGTGGGGGATGCCCTAGCTCTGTTTATTTCCTCATTGTTCCGCATCTCATATTTGTTTTGGCACAGATGTTTATGACGGGATGCCTTTCCTGCCGTCAACCCTCACCATTTATCTTGGCTTGGGTCCGCCAACTCTCCGGGGCAGTGGAGGCTCCCGTAACCAGCCTGCATCCTTTTGGGCAGTAGGAGGTCCAATAAGTGGGCTTCTAACCCTGAGCACATCATCCCCCAGCCCGTACTAATAAATGGTTTAGATACTTATCTAAAGACAAAACCAGTGACCATTTTAGAATTTGAAAAAAATGTTTTGGCAAATTGACAATCAAAAAGCGGTTCTAAAAATTAAGAAATGATGTCAAATTCAAAGAAACATAATTTCATTTAGTGTACGAGTTATATTTTCTAATCTTAACATTCGAGCTGGTATTTGATTGGTTTTAAATAAGTAAAAATTGACTTTTATCTTTTCCATGTTGTATTGTTTTGTACCTAACAGTACCTAATAGTATAAGCTATCATTTTTAAAACAAATTGTAAAATTTACAAATTATTGATTCTCCATACTTCCTAAATTTTATTATTTATTATTCCTATCAAAGTCTACATATGTTTTATTCCAGTTAACTATCCAATGCTCCGATGCTGGCGAAATTCCTCAAACCAGCGAGAAGCACTTTGTCGTTTTCGTTTTGGACAAAAACGACAACCATCCGCAGTTCCAGCGCAATGGCATGCCCACCAGCAAATACTCATTCAGTCTGTCTGAAAACAATGAAAACAACATCGTTGGAGCCACGATCGGTTACGTGAATGCCATTGATCGCGATACCGGTCAGAATGGACGCATCACCTACTCAATTGTTGACCAAGACCCACTAGAAAATGGGTAAAGCTCTTCTATGAAAAATAATTTAACTATGCTAGAAATAGTTTCAATTTTTAGTCAAATTGGCTACCATAAGTACAAAATATCTTGTATGACTATAAATAAGTACATTTAAAAAAAAATAATTAGCATTTTTTTATTTGTTACGTAATGGATGTCATATTTTTTTATTTAAAAACAATAATTCTGTTTTTAAACATTGCCTAATAGACAGAAATTTTAGAAAGACAATTTGAATAATTATTTAAAAAAATTAACGATTGTAAAATTAGGTATCTTTGCTTTTTTTTCTTTTTGAAATTCGCTTTCCAAAAGTACACAGGTACGATTACTTTGTATTTTCTTTAATTTGTTTAGCATTCCTTTTCTCAATATCTTTTATCGTTTCAATGCTATATAAACTTGACTTCAACAGAAATTTCCCTTGGTATAGTTCTTAGAGAGTAGGTATTTTAGCGTAGTTAGAGAAATAAAACCTAAAGACACTTTTTATTGAGTTTTCAACATACTTGTCAAGCAATATGTATTTGTACTTTCTTCCTGTTATTATTTTTGACATTTGATTACTTTCCTTTCACCAACAGTTATCGCGACACTAACCACCAACCAAAAGTGAGAATCGACCCAAACACTGGCCGCCTCAGTGCCGGCATCGTCTTCGACAGGGAAACCCTCCCAAACCTCATGTTCAAAGTTCAAGCCACGGACCAGGGCAAGCCACCCTTGACCTCCACGGCTGACGTCTCTCTGGTCATCAGAGACACCAATGACAATCCCCCACATCTGCTCCAAGGACAGCCACTGGAGTTCAGAGTTCGGGAGGATGCCAGGGTTAGCAGCGTGATTGCCAAACTGAACGCCAGCGATGCCGACACAGACACCAACGGCCAGTTTGACTTTCACCTTGCCAACCTGACGCATTTCTTCCGTTTGACCAAGGATGGCAAGCTGACTGTACTCAGCCCACTAGACCGGGAGAAGAGGGAGAAATTTCTCCTGAATGTTGAGGTAAGAGATCGAGGAACTCCCAGGCTAACCACGTCAGCCACGGTGACGGTGACGGTGCTCGATTGCAACGACAACGCTCCCAGGTTCGTCCATCCCTCAGAATCGATGGATTACTACAGTGTCAATATTTCGACTGATTTTGTGCCCGGCAGGACGTTGACCAAAATTATGGCGACGGATCTGGACTCTGGTGACAACAGTATGATTCGCTACTACTTGATTATGCCTGCGAATGACACCAGCAATGCATCTCCCAATTCGCCTACTGCCTCCAATATCATGTTGAATCAGGTAGGCAAATTTCAATATTCATTATTCAATTGCAGATTTTAATTTTTAGATATTCATGTTATGGTATTGATTAAGCTTTGATATTCAATTTGATCATTTTATAGTTGTCTTTCTGAGTAGTAAATTATTCTAGTGTCATCAAAATATTTGCATTGTTAACTTTATCTTGCTTTACATTTAATGTTTCATTGTTGATGCTATCAGTACATATGTAAAAAGCTTTGCACTTAGAGGTCCAGCTTGTGGTGTGACTACTACCATTGATATTGGCTTTGATCTTTGATGTTTCTTTGCTTTAACACTTTGGTTACAGTTGTGCATATACAACTATATCATTTTTGATTTTACTGTGTTGCTGGATTGTATTAAGTAATTGGTTTCGTAATAATGTATTAAAAGCTGAATGTTTAAGGATATAGTAATTTGTGCATATTAGTGCATCAAGAATGGCAAAATAATGTTTATATGCAAATTGATATTGACATTGTTTCATCTCATTCTGAAGTTTTTTCTAATATAACTTTAACAAACTGTGATTATTGAAGTCTGCTTACTTGGTTTTTGGACAGGCTGCAGCTACTACATGTTTCCAAGGATTAGGAGGGTATTCTTCTTTTTTCATAATTTTTGTATATAATGTCAGAGTATATGAATTGTCTCAAAATAGTACTGCAGTATTTGAATATACTAGCTGGTATATTACTTGCTCCACTTGGACTATTAGGTTTTATTTGTTTAAAAAGCCTTTCTACAATTTCTTCCTTAACATTGTTAGTCGCTCTTTGTTTTATATTGTTATCAGCTTGATAAATTTAGTTAATCTTTGTTGAAAAAATGGTTCAAGCTCTCTGCTTTTTTCAATCTTGGTATTAGAAAGCTTTTTCCCCATTTTTTATAATAATGCCTTGCTAGTTCAAAGATTATATTTGAATTTAAGGAGTTTATAAAACTTATCCTGATTGTTACCACTTCTTTGACAATTTATTTTTCTATTTCTTTCTTTGTTATCATTATTTTTAATTGCATTATATTTTTGTTTTGTAAAATATTTTAGAAGCTCATTCGTTTGTATTCTGTCACTGAAATTCATAGTCATAGGAATACTTTTTGTGATATTAGCTTCTATTCAATGTAACTGTCAACAACATCTGGATATGTGATAGATATTGTCATGGTCAAAGATTCTCCAATCTGTATTTTCAAGAACATGTTTTATATAATCTTTGTTAACTGATATTTTCATTTTATTATTTTGTTTAAATTTATTATGTCAGGTTTTGAGGGCAACAAGGACAAAGCTTAGATGAAACTGTTTCAATGCTTATCCAATAGGATGGGAAAATTCAATAGTGTATACTTCTTGTTTTGTAACATAAGCAACATCAAGTTAGGATTTGTGTTAAACTTTGAATCATATTTGTAAGAGAAAATGTTTCAGCAACTTTGATCTTGTATTTATTTGCATCACCGGTCATGACAATAAAGGATTTTGGGCATCGTTTACTGAGTTTTTGGAGTTCTTTGCTTATTATATTTTTGAAGATTGTCTTATTTCTTTGTGGTCTCTGGTATATATATATATGTGTGTGTGTGTGTGTGTGTGTATGTGTGTGTGTGTGTGTGTGTGTGTTGATAATACATTGCTGTTTATTGCTTATATATTTAAGTCTACAGAGAATTAACCATCTTTCAATGTTGGGTGTAGATATTGCAGTTTATATTTTAAGGTATATTTGGGCTCTAGTTTTTGTTTACATGGGTTATACTAATATCTCCACCTCCGTTTTTCATTAAAGAGAGGGATTTCTATCTTGCCTAAAAAGATGAAAATTGTTTGAGAGTAAAGATCCATCAGGATGATTATCATGTAATTTGGTTTCCTAGAAATTTATAATTAGCCAGGCAAATTTAGATTATTATGATAAAAATCAAAAACAAAATTGTCTATTTTATTACAATTGCCAATTTTAAAATGTATGATCTCTCGGATGTGTTCTTGATCGTAAATTCTGTTAGCCTGTTAATTTTCTTTCAATTATGCAGCAGAATTTATTTGACCCTTACTACATTGACCCTTACTCATTAAAAACTTAACATTGCCGAAAACAACGAGAGTGTTTTAAAAAGACGATAAATAAAAAGATGATAAATAACCCGGAAGAGCTATTATACTCGTATATGAATTTGGGGTTGTTTTTGGCTAAAAAACAAATTTGGAAGTTGATAGCTTGAAAACCAGTGAACCAATTTTAACGAGGTTTGTTTTAAAATAGGAGGCCTAGGCGATTGTACAACATATGCAAAAATTATTTAATTATAGGAATTTCTTCAGTAGTAGAAAGTACAATAAACACATGTTTTCAGGTAATCTAATTTTTTTTCTTCGGAAAAAAACCGTGGTGATCAAAGTACAGAGATCGTTGGTATAAGATACACCTTAACCCATTCGTGGGCGCCCCTAGAAATACTTGATATTTTTTTATGAAATTTATATCACGAGCTAGTCTTAGTAGTGTGACATAATTACCAAAAAAAATTTGGAAAAATATATTATTGTTTAGCC